>VZUI01034803.1:0-38386 GCA_013401135.1 Cettia cetti | reverse complement strand
GAGCACCAGAAACTTGGCTGCCCTTTTTTGTCAAAAAAACCCTGAACACTCTGTTCCCACGTGGCCACTTTGAATGCCTGCTTCCAATACCTGTTTGATTCCAAAGGAGAAAAGTGAGTTAATTTTTAAAGGGATTCAGCATCCAAACTCACCTCTCTCTCCCTCTCATAGATGCTTAGATTCAAATGTCCATTGAGGTGGTTTTAGTAACTAGAGATGTGAAGCAGTTTGAGAATGTTTTTAAGTGCAATTTTTCATTAATTCCAATGTTTACCTCTAGATGGCTTCCCAGGATAGTGCATCTGGCTCCGGACCAGTGAATGTGTGGACTGGATTAATTTTGATGAATCCTAGTGATACCTGCAGATATAACCCCAAATTTCTTTCCAGTCCAGCTGTGAGGACAACACTGTGAGTTATGATATCCTTGAGATCTTTTGATATGCTCAAAGCTTTGCATTTTAGATTATTTCTTATTGCTGCCATAGCTCCTGGCTGGGCATGAATGAGCAGTTACAGCCTCCTCAGAAAAAGAGGCTGTACAACTGAAATCATAACTTACCAGTCTAATGCTTGACAGTGCAAACAGCCAGGGACCTGGGGGCCCTGCTTTAATACACTTTGCCCTTTCCACTATTACAAGAGTTTGAAGTGCTGTGGAGACCTTCTGGGTATGCCCTTATCACCAGACAAAAAAATCTTGGAAGAAACCACCCTTTTTTGAGTCTCCGTCATTCAGAGCCTGCCTTTTTCACTGCCCACTGCTAAATCCCCAGTTCTCAGCAGTGCAAGCATCTTCTAGCATGGAAAATCCAGGAGATGTCATGTTATCCAGAAAAAAACTGGTCCACTGGTATTAGATATTGATGATTATCAGCCTAGGCTTGGGTTCAGCTGGCAATCTAGGGCTGCAAGCAGCTTGGCCCTCCACACACCAGCTGATCTTGAGCAAGCAGCTCCTTGCCAAAGCTCCGTGTGGCAGAGATGGCTCCCTTGAACTCAGCCTGAGCCCAGATTCCTCCTGGACCTGCTTTTCCCTGGGCTCAGGTCAGACCAGGGCACCTTTCTAGTGCAGGAAGGTGAGGGAGGAGGCAGGAGCTGCCTGGCTGGGTGAGAGAGCCCTGTGGTTCCTGCAGAGAGCCCAGTGTGGCACAAGGCCAGCGTGGCACTAGCCCAGCATGGCATGCAGTGAGCCAAGGCAGCAAAGAGAGCCCAGGGCAAGGTGGAGCAAGCCCAGCATGGTAGGAGCCCAGCATGGCCACAGCAAGCCTAGGGTGCCCACAGGTGGCCCAGGGTACCTGCAGGATGCCCAGCGTGCCTGCAGCAAGCCCAGTGTGCTCACACCATGCCCAGGGGGCCCACAGCTGGCCCAGGGTGGCCAGAGCAAGCCCAGGGTGCCCGCAGCAAATCCGGGGTGCCTGCAGGTGGCCCAGGGTGCCCGCAGGTGGCCCTGCTGGCCCCAGGTGGCCCCGGGTGCCCGCAGCTAGCCCCGAGTGCCCGCAGGTGGCCCCGGGTACCCTCAGCTAGCCCCGGGTGCCCGCAGGTGGCCCCAGGTGGTCCCGGGTGCCCGCAGGTGGCCCCAGGTGGCCCCGGGTGCCCGCAGGTGGCCCCGGGTGCCCGCAGGTGGCCCCAGGTGCCCTCAGCTAGCCCCGGGTGCCCGCAGGTGGCCCCTGGTGGCCCCGGGTGCCTTCAGCTAGCCCCGGGTGCCCGCAGGTGGCCCCGGGTGCCCGCAGGTGGCCCTGCTGGCCGCGCTCGCAGCCCCGCCGAGCCGCAGCGAGTTCGTGGCGCGGCGGCGGCCGGCGGGGGAGGGCAGAGCAGCAGCCACTCCCAGGAACAGTAGTGAAATCGCCCCGACACTTTAACTGTCAATCAGGATTAATGGGGTATAAAACCTCCCCAGCGCCGCGGCCCTGGGCGGCAGAGACAGCAATAGGCAGAAATGAGTAAGCCAGAGCTGAACTAGTGCACGGCGCAATTCCTGCTCTGTGATCAGACACTCCAAGTGAAAAAACCGGGAGAGGGGGCAGAGACAGGCAGTGACCAGCTCAACCTTTGAAACCGGCACAGGACAGAACGTCTATAGATATTTATAGATACTAAAACAAAAACAACAACCTCACCCTGAATAGAGCCTTTCTTAAAAAGAAGGTCCTGGTAATTCTGTCTTATTTAAGCAATTTCCTGAGTCTAAGAATAGAAATGAGCTGCCTGGAAGGCACTGCAGGCTGAAATTTGGAGACATAGGCTGCTTTATTTTATTTTTCTAAATACAAAAACCTTTCGTTTGGATACTGGATTTTTATGTGGGTCTTTGCAGCGGAGGGATGTATGGTTACTTTTGATTCTAGTCTTTTTTTTCCTCTCTTTTAATTAAAAAAAAAAAAAGAAAAAGCTTTCCAGTTAAAAAGCAAGGAAGCTGTTTTACCTGCGTGTGACAATCCCAGAGGACACCGATCAAGAAACAGGGGAGTGACTTGATCTTCTGCACTACTTTACTCCTACCCCCATTGTTTTTTAGGGGGAGAGAAGCATTTTTCCAGTCCAAGAACCTCTTGCCCCCAAGTTTTGGAAGGGGGTTGAAGACTTGTCACCCATCTGGGGGTGCATGAAGGATATTGCTTTTCTTTCTCTGTCATCTTGGTTTTGTGGAGGTTTGGAAGCGAACTTTGCCTGGGAGAAGAGGATGATCTGGAAGTGGCTGGGCGCCCTGCTGCTGTTCCCGGTGCAGATGGTGTATCTGGTGGTGAAAGCTGCCGTGTGCCTGGTGCTGCCACCCAAGCTGCGAGACCTATCCCGGGAGAACGTGCTGGTCACCGGCGGGGGCCGAGGCATCGGCCGGCACCTGGCCCGGGAATTCGCCAGGAGAGGAGTCAAGAAGGTGAGCGGGGAGGGGAGGGGGAGCACCCACCTGCTGCTCTGTCCGGGAGCCCTGTTCCTCCACCTCTAGGTGGGATTGGTGGGATCACTTGCAAAAGGTGAGAGAGGTTTTGCAGAACTGAGTCATTACATCAATTTCATTTCAGAAGTTGCCCACTCCTCCTTCCCTGCATCCTGCCTTTCTCCATCCCATCCATGAAAACGCGACGGTGAGAAAGGTTCCCCTCGTGAATCCCCCTCTGCTGATAAAGGAGAGGTTTTTGCTTCAGCCCAGGTTTCCTGTGGCAGGGGAAGGAGAGCTGAGCAATTCCTATGCATGGAACCAGTGCTCACTTCCATTGCTGTTTCCTGGCGCTGCTGGGCGTGGGGATCATGTACAGTGAGCCCTCATCTATCAGGATCATATCCAGACATATCACCGCAGAGGAGAGGGGCAGGTGGCTCTGGGTCAGTGGGGAGGAGTGTTCCCTTTCACCCTTGTGGGTTTCCATTTGTGAAATTAATTTCTTGGGCTTCCTGAAGTCCCTTGTATTTCCCTTGTGGACAGCCCAGAGCTGTTCAAAGAGAAGATGAATGAGAACCTGGCAAGAAGAGCACACCTTGAGTGGAAGTTGTGGGATTATTTGCACATTTCCTTTAGGAGAGAGGCAGAGTGTGGCTGGTCTGCACAGCAGCCCAGAAGTGCCAGTGTAGCTGGTGGGTCCAGTCTCTGCTCAGGAACTGGTGGTTTACCTTGAAATATTGTGGGTTTGTAAGTACAGATAGGTCCCTATGTGTGAACCAGTGAGGGATACAGAGACACACAGCCCTGAAATGAGTCTTAGGATGGGAAGTTTCATCTCCCCTTTTATTGGTAATTAAGGGGAGGACTGGTGAAATTAGACAGCTGCACAAATACTTCTCTGTGTGAGAGGATGAATGAGAGTAAATAGAGAAGAAAGAAGAGGAAAAATACAGAATGAGAGGCTATTTAAAGAAAAAAAAATTTGATTTAGTTCAGGATGGTGTTTTGTCACTTCCTTACACATGCATTACAGTTTTCTCTGTGTGGTACAGAGCTATTCTGGCATGTAACTCCGAGGTGTAAAATATGTCAGCATTGAACTTTGATGTTTGTCTATGTTTGTGTTTAAACATCATGTTGAGATTTACACATTCTGGGAGTCAGAGCAAACAAGTTGACTGACCTTTGGACCCAAGAAATTTGCTGAAAGTGTATTTATATTATCTGTTGGAATACCACGCTTCATTATTTATTTATTTAGAGCGGCTGGTTGCTATGCTGAGCTCTGGCATTAAAGTGCTACCATTTCTACAGCACATTTAAGAGCTGTTTTGCTGCAGTTGAGCTGGGAGCTGAACAATGGCCCTGAGGAACCAGGGGACAGGGGCCAAAAGGAGACAGGGCTGTTTGAGAGAGAGCTGAGAATGGAATTACTGTAAACAGACAGAGGCTGTATTCTATCTATGTGTCCTATCTCCAAAATCTCTATGTATTGTACAAAGAAAGAATACATGAGAATAATTATTGGGGACCTATATGATGTTCTGAAATGCTCTGTGTTGCTAATTCCTGGTCAGAACTTTGGGGTGTTTTTCTTTTTGGGACGTTTTCATGTGTGTCATCAAGATGTTTACATCTTTGCATTGACTCAATTTGAATTAGATTTTCTTTTCAATTATGTCATGGTGTCCAGTCAGTCATATATGGCCCTCAGTAAGTTCTGATCCCCTGGTACTGGCACTGCCTGTCAGCCTGTGGTAAGAACACCAAAGTTGGATTATTCTCCTTAGCAGTTTTAATGCCAATTTTACCTACGTGTGGTAGTTTCTGTTCCCTTTGTTCTGAGATTTCATTTCTTTCCTGCTTCTGTGCTCAACCCTAAATTTGTGGATTTTATGCAGTCACCATGTACCATGCACAACTTTCTGCTTGGCACTCCTCTTCAACTTTATTGCCTTTGACAATCAAAAAGAAATGAAAAAGCCTTGCTGTGTCTAGCAAGTCATCTTTTGATAAGGCTTCTGAAAATTGACTGGTTTTCTCTTTTTACACTGTTAGCTGTCTTCCAATAATATGCAAAGCTTGAATTATTGATCATAACAAATAAGAATGGTTCTGATTATCAGATAGTGTAGTCACCTTATTCCAAGTTTAGAAAAAGACTTCCAGTGAAGGCGTGGAATTGTGGGGCCAAGCCCAGCGTGCCATGGAGAGGCTGGCAGCAGTGCCACAGGTTCAGGTTCTGCTGGAGGGTGCAGCCTGTCCTGACCAAGTGCTCCCAGTGCCTGTGCACACAGACATAGTGGCGGGCTTTTGGAGGTAGGCGGCGATATATAACCATATTTTTGAGATTAGAATCTTCAGGAAGATAAGTTAGTTGGGACTGTGAGGATATGAAATTTCTCTGGTAATTAGACTGGATGGGATTTCATCTTGCAGTCAGTTTCAGAGGCTGATTTTGTTGCTCACAAGTGAGATGCATCGGAGCCGTTTTCACACAAGGTGGCAAACGTTCTATTTTACAAGATTATGAATTGTCACATATGCAACTCCTCTACTGTAAAATTTGATCTTGCATTTAAAGCTATGAAGATGACAAGAAATAAATCCCCAAAGGGTTTGTGCAAATGGAAATACAGTATCTTGCGCTTGATTGATGGGCATGGAGACTAAAATTCTCAGTCTAATGGAACGGAAGTCTCTTGGGCATGATCTTGTAAATCCATCCTGATTCCCATTCTTTACCCCCATTGCTCTGCCATTGTGCCCCAGAAGTGACTTAGGTAGATAAATGTCTAGGAGACATTTCCTTCTCTCCTTTTCTCACAGCTGTTCGTTTGCCTCTCTGAAGAAACGGCCAATGAGGACACAAAGTAGTGCCAGTTCCATTTGCAGTTTCAGAAGTGTATGTTCTGTTTTTTTTCAATTAAGCCAGCCAGCAATTTTTACATAATGAGAGACTTTAATCATCACATCAGGTCATTCCTGTTCAGGTGTACACTGAGAGGTCAAAGGATCCATATTCCATTTGTAATTTGAAGTAGTTGTCAAGAGCTACTTGGTCCTGGGAGGCACTGTGTATTGAAATGCTTCCTGGAGCACTTCTGGGAAAAGCCAAGAGCATGTAAATGAGCTGTATGCAGGGATGAAGTGGTTACAGATGATCCAGGACATGTTAGTGTTATTATGAGCGATGAACAGCACTGACTTTTCTCCGGAAGTGCTCAAGTGTTGTAATCCAACTTCCCAGAGACGTGTCCAGATTCATAAGTGGCGGCTGAGAAGTTACTTTGCTGTGGCTGAGTTGCTGGAGAAATGAACTTTCTGCTTTCGGTCCCTTCTTGGCTGCTTGCAAAATTCAAAATCCTCACTGTTGCTTGCTTTAGCTCTTGAGAGTTTGACTGTACCTTAAAAGTATTTGGTCAATGAAGCATCACCTCTGCCTCAGTCTCACACACTGGTAGCTCTGTCAAGGCTCGTAGCTGTTGATACTCTGGTGAGCCAAAATGGCAGAGAATGTCTGTGTTAATGAAATGGGAGAAGGAGAGACTTTTATGAGTTTATGATTTAATGCCTATGAAATAAAAATCCACTTCCAAAGCCTAATGGTGTTTTCCAAAGACTGTATAATCCAGTTAATATTGGAAGACTGGCTGCTTTGAACAGTATTTCTGGTGTTGGAGAATAGCCCTCTGCAGATGTGAGCAGTCAGGGGGTGTAGGGGCTGAATGGGTTCATTCACTGCTCAGTAGAATGGGAAACTGTGCCTGGTTTCCTCAAAGCCATTTGCTTTTCCTATAGAAGTTTCATTATAGTGTTTTTGCCAGGAAGTTATCAGCCCTGGTTTTGATGGTCTCTAGTGAAGAAGTTTAGATTATTATGTCTTTTGTATGTCTTGCTCTTTGTTAGATTTTCTTTTAGAAAACCTTGATCTCAAAAAATTTTCCTTGTCATTTTAATTTACGATGTTCAGATTATTTAATTTGAGGTGTGACTGAACAGGAAAGGGATGCTTGGTTCTTAGGCATTCAGCATTGTTAAATGTCAACAAACCCTAATAAAAGTAACTGAAAATGATGCTAATGATAGGACAGAAACAGATTCCTCAGCTCTAGTATGTAATTTAGTATTCTTGTTTATCTGACAGTGACTTTGGAAGAGTTTCTTGGGCCTTTCCAGAAAAACCCAACAACCCTGGAATCTCAACTGTTCTTTCCATTGGTATTTTCACATTTTTCGAAGTCACACCTCGGTGTCTGCATTTTGGAAGATTTCTTGTCATTTGGTTGTGCTGTCCTCTTTCAGTTCAGTGACTGTTGGGATAGGAAGAAGTTCAGGGAGGAAGCAGCACCAAGGAAGGGATGGGTGAGAGTTTTGCAAGCCCACACTGCTGCTGGAACCTGGAGTTTCCCTCAGTGTTTCACTTTCTGCAACAGAACTGAAAACCTCAGGGGAATTACAAGTGCTTGAAAGCCTTGTATATTTTTTGAGAGGTTTAGCTGAGTGAGATTTGAGGCTATTTTGTGTTTAGGCTGAAAGTATTAGAGAGAGGTTATGTTAAAAAATGGGTATTGGGTCTTAGAATTTAGCCTTGTATTCCCAGTAATGGAAAATTTGAACAAGTTTTGAGATGAGTTTATCAATGGCGTGCTCCTCTCACACAAATTGCATCTGTAGGTCTATGAATATTTCACTCTGGTATTTATGAATCACATTGCCATATTATTTCACAGAATACTCTGAGCTGGAAGGGACCCCACAAGGATCGTCCAGTCCAACTCTTAAGTGAATGGCTCCTATATTATTATCCTGATTATTATGAATTAGTATATACCTTCTAAAAGCTTATTTATAACACATGCCAATGCTGTATGATCAAGGATTAGCTGCACTGTGAGTAGAGCTGGATATTAAATTAATACCCATCTCCTGAAGTGAGGACAAGAGACAGCAATTGCTGCTGTTTCAGAGCAGCAGTTTTTTTGAGGTTTGTTTTTTTTTTTGAGGTGCAGGATAAAAGCTATGAGTGTCTCCCATGGATTCAGTGAGAGTTCTTAGTCCAGAATGTCTTAAAGTATTGGTCAAACATTTATCTCTGGTAGCACTTCCAGAGCCTGTAGAAGAGTCTTGCTAAAATGCATTGGGATATCTCTTGCCTGGCATCAAATTCTTGTGCACAGGAAAGGGAATATGCCCCAGCCTTCATCCAGATGGCCTGTAGCATTCCAAACCTAGACACTTCTCTTTTGTAATGTACAAAGGTGTGTAATTCCTGACCATGTGCTGGGTAAGTGGGGAAGGGATGGGAAGGCATGAGATCCCTGCAGGAACCCTACAAACCCTTCTGCTTCTGTCAGCTTTAAAATCTGTGCTGGGCCAGTTGTCAAGGAGACACTTTTGTTCTGCAAGTAATAACTGATTTCTGACACATTCATTCCTTCTCAGCTCAGAACATGACTAGACCTGATCTGGCCATCCCAGAGAACATTAGTCCTGATAGAAGGAAAAGAGCTAGTTTAAAATGACATGCTTTCAGAGCTAAGAGGACTTGATTTTTCTCAGAATCTGATTAATCACCATCTACTTGTTTTTAACAGGCATCATGACCTAACACAATGACATCAGAAAACCTTTAAAATTAGATTAATAAAAGAAATGGACACATTTTTGATGTACATTACCTAATGCAATATGCCAATGTGGTGCACTGCATTTAATTTGTTTTAAAAGACTCAGTGTAAAATTTATACATATATATATATTTAGATTTGAGTGCTAAGAAACTGTTGCCAGGTGAGCAAGTGTCCCCATTGTGAATTCTTTTCCTGCCCTGTGGTGGTACCACAATGACATAGAGCCCATGTGGCTAATGGATTTCTGTGCAGTCATTTTGAAATGCAAAAAAGTAAGTGACCATTTGGAAAAGGCAATCTGCCATTGTGTGAAAAGGATAATGTAATCTAAAAGGAAAATGCACATTTTCTATGCTGTAGATATTTCAGTGTAATGAGAATATTTACCTGTAGTGCAAATATAAGGTTGTAAGTGATTAATCTTGCCTGTTGTGTGTGTGGTTGAAAAGAAACCACCATAGGAATGCAGCAGCTTCAGGGATATGTGAAATGATGGTTACTTTAATCTTCCTTAAGTTTAAGCACTTAATCTTACAGTGAACTATTAGAGCATGTCACAACTTATCAGCAAGCAGAAGTACATGAGAAGAACTGGGGAGTGAATGTTTTTCCATGTCATGCAAAATAATACATTAATTTGAAACTTTTGGTAAACTGTGAGAGCATAGATCTGATTGGGTGGCTCTCTGGTCTCCAGAAAGGCTTTATTTCTCCAAAGATTACATCCTGATGGCAGCTTCATTTCTTGGCTTCCTGTTGGCAGCTCCCTACTCTGTTGATTGGATTTAAGGATGGGCAGAAGAGCCCTTGTTTGGAGTCCCAGGCATGAAGCCTGTGCTGGGTGCTGGTGCCAAGGGCAGCAGTTGGAATAACATGCTGAATAAGTGTCTCTGCCTGGCAGGCACCGCCAGAATTTATCAGATCTCACATCTTTGGTGTCTGTGAAGCAGCTTGGGCTGGAGCAGTTTTAACTTATAATTTGGAACATACCTGTCTTTTGTTGCTGGGTATGTTGTAAGGAGAATAAATAATGTTAACAAGAAGTGGAACTTGCAGAGTTACAGTCTTGTCATCTCCCATCAAGATACGGTGATGTCATGAGAAAATATTGTCCCAGTGAGACCATGCTGTGTTGGCACAGCAAGATCCAGCACTTTTTAACATGATGAAGGTCTGGCATCAAGACAGTTAAATGAGGCTTCCCAATAAATACAAGGACTGTGCCAATGCTGTAAAAAATCTTCAAGTTTTAAAGATGAGGTTATATATTAATGTCATTGCAGTGCCTCAAAAACTGACTTACACCAAAAACTGTTTAGCATAAAGATACTAAATGTGCTCTATAAGAACAACAGCAAAAGATGTTGGCCTCAGGGTTGGCAGGGATAAAATAAATAGATGTGACAGTGGAGATAAAAACCAAAAGGTGACGATGAGTACCCACACAGAACTCTGCTGATTAAAGCCAGAGACTGCAACACCACTTGTTTAGCCAGTTTAAAGTTTTGGGGGAGGCATCACAGCAATGGAAGTTTTAAGGTAGAGTTTGAAAAGCAGCACTAAAGAGTCCTGAAGAATGTTTGGAGATGTGCGGGAAGTGTGGTAGAAAACAGGTTGTTTTAAAAATTAATGCTGGGAGGTAAAGGCTGCAGTAGAAGGCCTGATGCTAAATGAAAGGTGATAGGAGTCTGGGTACAGTGAAAGTGAACACTTTGAAAGTGAAAACAGAGGCTCAGATCTGGCAAGCTGGAGGAGGAGGCAGTGAAATTCAAAATGAGCTGACCTGGTCAAAGCAGTAGATGAGGTGTTTGATCCTGAGCAGGGAGTTGGACCAGAGGACATCCAGAGGTCCAGAGTCTCAACCATAGTCTGATTCTCAGTCTTATTTGTACCACAGGAAGGAAAAAGGTTGATTTTCTGAACTTCAGGGCTGACAGGAAGGTTTTGGGCTCTGATGTTTCACGCCACTTATCTGAAGTGATTCATCCCTATTTTATTTGCGTCGTTTCATCACCTACAGTGACTTGTAAAAGTGCTGCTCTGTATTTATGTTGCATTTATGTCATGGCTCTGGCACAAGCTAGGAAAAAGTCTCAGATTTGTAGAACTGTTTCCATCTGAAGCTCTGTAGGTAGTTTTTACAGCATTATAAAAAAATCAAACATGCTGTTGAGCTAATGTCTAATTTAATTAGCCAGGCAGACCAATTTGCTTTAAGACTGACCATAATCCATGCACACAGTCGTAAGCATTTGATTAAAACATTTTAAAGGAATCCAAGATTTTATTATTCTTAAGGCTGCTGTGGAAACCTGCTTTATTAGGGTAATACCATGCAGTGGATAGTAAAATTACAAAGGAGGAACTTGGAAAACTCTGAATAGACTCTGAATTCCATTTCTCAAAGAGATCAGCAACATTCAAAGTCAGAATATCAAGAACTATCTAGTTTTTATCAAATTGCCAGAGCAAAGACCAGGAACTTGGCCTGACAGCAACCTGAGAGGAATGAAAGTATTAAGACAATTAAAAAAAAAAAATAGGACAAATAGATGATAATTATACAGTTCACAGAAGCAGTCAATTAATTCTGCAAGAGTGATGGGGAGAAGAAAAAAAAAGGTAACAGTTCTCTTGATTTCCTTCCCATAAAATTGGGCAAGGCCTAGAAATTCAGTATCTTTCCTTCTGGGAAGTTTGAAAATGTCAGCTAATAATTATTGAGTATTTAATTATCGAATATAAATTTGAGTATTTGTTTTAAAATCCTCTAACAACTGCTAGTTAGTGTTTAGTGTTCACTTTCCCTTGGATCTCTGTCCCTAACTGAAGACACAAATCTAACACAATTGCTGCTTCAAAGTTTTCTGCAGGAAAGGGAGACTGAACAGAGCTGACCACTAAGAGAGAACAAGCTCTGGCATTTTTAAACCCATGCTTGTCAGGAATATAAAGCAGAAATTATTAGATTTTTTTTTTTTTTAGCTGGGCCCAGGCTCTGTTCTTCAAAGCATCCTGTCAACATCCTGAAGAGTCAAACAAGTCAGACCCAGGCACTGCCAGATCCATTGGCTGATAACAGTGACGCCAGGAGAAAAGGGTCAAATACATGTTGTTTGACCTTTATCCCAGTGGGGATTAAATTGATTCTAATTAATAGACTTGGGAATAGATGGGTACCTTGGCAGAGTTTGTAATTAACTTAAATTGTTCATCCCATTAGCTTAGCCATAAACTATGCATAATTACAATGGGATTTTGTGGACAGCCACCCTTATGTTGCCACCTTCTTAATTACAATTTATTGACTGCAGTGCTGCAGTGCTTATTTGTTTTGGTTAACACAGGGATTTCTGTTGTCTTAACACTGCCTAAGCAAATGTGTCAGTGCTCCATTTATGGCAGTAAAATTATGTTTGAAAGCACAAATGTAGCTGTGCTGAATCAGTTGTGCTTTAGGTGTGTGCCTGTGAGGTAAACCTGGTTCTCAGTGTGTAACCAGTGACAGTTGTACCTCTGAGTACACTTAACCAACATAAAATTATATTTTGAGGTGGTATAAAAATGATGCCTGGAAAGACTCTGATTATCCTGTAGTATGACACAGTTTTAGCTACAGATTAGAAAGATTCTTTATAAAGGTGGGGTGGCAGCTGGTGTGACCTGGTTAATAATATATTTCTTCCCTTATCTCAGTGAAAGAGCCATTTAAAATAGGTGCAAATGGAGTTCAAATTTGACTTTTCCTTCAGTCATCTTCCCTTCTCTTGGGCAGCACAGGTGTATCCATGGGTACTCTTTGTCATTTTGGTAGATCCTCTTTCCCAGTAGGTCCTGGACTAGAATCCTGCTGTCATAACTTCTGTGAGTGCTGGCCTGTATAAGAAAGTCAAATTTCAGGCACTGAAGATCTTACTTCAGTGTTTCTTAGAAGCTCTACTAAGGAGCAAATGTCTCCTTTATGGTCAGGCCTACATTTATGGAAGACAGGAGTCACCACTCAAACAACCGTGATCTTTTATGTGCTTATAATTGGGGTTTTTTTTTCTATTTGCCCTTTGAATCACTAGGTTCACCCAAGATTTTCTTTGTGTCAGAAGATCTGACAAACTTGCACCCTTTTACCTGAAAGGAGAAATTCTTAGGTAATATTTTTACTGGACCTTAAGAAAAACCTCAAATATACCAGGCCTAAATTATGGGAGTGAAGAGTGTTATGTAAAGACACTGAGCAGTTCGTCTTTCCATGCTCTTCAACAGAATGGATCAGCAATAACAATGGGCAGTCAGATATTTTCTACATGAACATAAATTAGTATTTGTCTTCAATCTGTCATTTCAGTCTCCTTGCTGGCAGTAAACACAGACAGTTTGTCTCTGATCTGCACCTCCCTGGGCGAAGCTTGGTGGAGAAGGAATGGAAAATCCTGACATCCCCTTTCAGCAGCTTGGTTTGATGTTGACTACAACCTCAAATTCCCTGTACCCAACTCCTAAAAAACCTTCCCTGTGAGGACAAACTCAGCCTTAAGGAGACCAGGTCATGCTTCCAAGTAGGATATTAAAGATATCCAGCTGGTACAAGTGCTTCTTTCCCAAATGGTAACAGTTCAGGGCTGGCTCTGGCCACAGTGAGCTGATCAGGAATTATGTCAGAATATTTCCAAGGCCCTTGGGAAATGCAGGAGTCCTGCCTCACTGAACCAAGCTGTTTGATTTTGAGTTTGGGATGTGCTGGTTGTGCAATGTTGCAGCTTTCTGCTTCTTGTTACTGGTTTGTAATCCAGGCCCCTCAGAGACCACTGTCTGTGCTGTGTGGAAGTAGGTTTGTGTCTTCAAAAGCAAAACCTTTAGCCGTCAAAAGGGGTTCCAGGATCTGTTTCCCTGGATGATGATGTGCAATGTGGCAGATTGTTCTGTGACACCTTTTCTGATGAAAGGAGGGGGATGTGTGTGTGCACACATGTGTGGGAAAAGGATCTGGCACTTTGCATGTCCTTCAGAGCCAGAGTTCAGCAGTGGGTCAGCCAGCTCCTCCTGACATCACTGCACTTGTTTACAGCTCTCACTGAGCTTTCCTGATGCCTTTGACCACTGACACTGTCTCATCTTAGTCCAGCATTTGTGCAAAACCAGAAATTTAGGAGAACATCTTACATCTATAAAGGGATTTTAGTTTCTTGACTTGAAAGGGACAATAAGAGATAGAAAATTCTTAACCACTGAAAATAAATTATATAAAATTATAAACTACATAGTTTGAGGTTGTTGAAATTGTAAATGCACTAAATAAACAGAATGCTGGTTATAGACTGAAAAAGCTCCATCTCAGAGGGAGTTGATATATTTGGGATTAAGTAAGAATGGTTTCTTTAGCCACCGGAATCAGTAAAAACAGTTAAAACACTTTTGGTTTGCGTTTGAGTCTCAGATTTAGGCCAAGTGGTGTTATCTGTTTCAGGATCCAGGTTTCTAAGTGCAATTCCAACACTGACAATCCATCCCAGATCCCCTGCTGCTGCACGTGAGGATTGCTGTCCTTCAGGCCATTACTTCAGTTGGGTTTGTCACTTATATTGCAGTGGAAGCAAAAAGTGAATGTGAGTCAACCAAAAATAGGCCTGTTTTTTTAGGGCTAAATTTCACACACTTTCTTGGAGCAGTTTCCAGATCCCCAATGCTCTGAAGCTACTGGCAGGGAGGGAACCCTTCAGGCAAAGAGCTGTGCTTGTGACTACCTTTGAACACACTGAGAATTATTGTGCCTCAATATTCTATTTCTGCCCCAGTTACTGACCAGGTTGCTTTATATAGTTTATTTTATTAGAAAGTCAGGTTTGTCTCATGTTCTGTTATAATGTGATTGATTTTATGTTCACATTGAAGTGAATTAACTTCATTTTGCATTGCAGTGGCCTGAAAAGCATGCAGTCACATCCAAAGGATGTTAACTTCCAGGCAACTGCAAGTTAGGAGTGTGCTAAAGCTGGATTTCTGACTGCCTGACCAGCCCCTCTTGTTTAAATAACTACCATTGTGGCAGAATCTGAATTTGAATTGCTTTGATCATTTCTGGGTGAAAGTAATAAACATGTATATAGCTTTTGTTTCCACATTTAGATATAATTTTCTTTAACCAGAGCTGTGCTGTTTTCCACATTTTTGAAAGCGAGGTAGCTACTTTATCTTAACAGTGTATTGAAAAATATTGTATAACCAGTGAAAGGGGCTTTTTAAGCCATGCAGTACCCCTGGAGGGGGGGTTGTGCTCTGGGAGCTTACAGTCCTCTGATTCCCATCCTCCTCCTTTGACTTAATAGACTGAGAGAGTTAAATATGTCCTGAAAACTGCCATTTGTACAACTCATGAATAGATTTTAGAGATTCTGCCCTGTTGCATAGCAACAGCCACCATTAAAAAAATAACATTTTGAAAAGCACATGAAAAGATAGGCAACCAGTTAAGCATTTCAATATTGAAGCTTTCTTCTAAGCAGTGCCCTTTATTTCTTTGACTAAAATTCTTACAAGAAAGGCACCTTTTGACAGCTTTTATATGGTTTGAAAATGGTAGCAGTTCTCTTTTTCTGGAGGCAGAGAAAGGCTTGTAGGGGAGCTTGTCTGGAGCAGTTGCTGGTGTTCAGTTTATACACAAATTTAAGGCAGGCTATTTTAACTCCAATACTTCTCCAGTAGCCTCACGGAAGAAGTTATTTTTTCAGTCAGGAGCTGCATCCTATTATGTACATGGATGATCTGGAGCATATTTTAGCCCTTTCTGGAGGGCAGTTTATAATGACAGCATTGGAAACATTATTCACCCTTAGGTTTCCATGGCTGTTTTTGTTGCAAACCTTCTCCCAGCTTAACAAACTTAAACCTTTCCCTAGTTTTTCTAATCAGTGATGTTTTGAGTATAGCATCTAATTGATAAATCTGTATTTTTTTATTTTTATAGAGCTTGTAGAGGATTTTTTATGTATTCCCCAAAATAAGTGAAGTGCTGGGGAATTGCTTATCATGATTTAGCTTAGAGCAAAACTGAAGGTGTTCTGAATTAAAGCTGACAATTCTTTAAACTGGTAATGCAGCATAACTAATGCTTTTATAAGCTGTGCAGGGTCTAGCCAAGGAGTCAGTGCTGTCCCTGGGGGATGCAGTGGCCAGCCCTCTCCACTGGAAGTTAAAACCATCCAGCATTTCAAGGTTAGGCTGCTCTGCTACAGAATTCATCTCAGAAATAGAAATGCAAACTCTACAGAAGAATCCACTTCAACTGGTACCCAGGGTTCTTTAATTCTTCTTTTACATACATTTATATTGTCAGGTTTTTTCCATTTTGTTAGTTAAGAAGTAGCAGACTTTTCAGTTACTTGTTGGTTGAAGAGGCAATTTCTGGGCAGTTTTGTCCAGTCAGGTGAATAATACTGTATTGGAGCCATTTTTTGACTCCATGTGTCCTTTTCTCCTAACATTACCTTGTAATCTAATTTTTGGATTTTTTTAGCTTTCCAAGAACAGTTACTGTTCAGTGTAGACATAACTTTGCCTTGTAGTAAATGTTTAACTCTCCTACATGAACATTTAACCTGCCACATGTTCTTTACCTGGAAGTTTATATGCAATAAGTAAAAATAATAATGCAGCATTTTGGAAGAAAAATGTGCACAGAGCAAACCTTCAGTGATGCTGAAACATCCTGTCGGACCATTGCAGAAATTTCTTTTTCCCCTTTGAAATGTTATTTACCGACTTTCTATCCCTTCATCTCCTCTGGTGAGCTTGCAGGACAAAAGGGCTTTCTGCACCTGCATATTTACCCTCCCCACAATTTCCTGAGATCTCCGTGGACATTTTTATAGGAATCTGGATTATAGGGATGCCATGCCAAGCAAACGGAGGCGGCAGCAGCACACTAGTTATTTTTGCAGGGTGGAGTATTATATTTCTATTGGTGGATGTCTCCAAAGCCTTACCTCAAATACAGAACTATTCTAACCCCTCTCCCCACCCCCAGATACGCCACTTCTTCCTGCTTTGTAGCCAGAGAATTTTACTGCGGGATATTTCTTTGTGTGCTTTGGATCCCTGGAGCAGCGGCCGCTTCTCACACGTGGTGTGGCAAGACATTCACCATTAAAATTCTGTCCTTTTCTCCCCCTACAGATGCTTCCAGGGACCTTCCAGGGTGGCAGCTTGTGGCCACTTGGTGCTTTTTGTTGGAACGTGCACTCGGTTTGACCCTGTCCCAGCGTTAATGGGATTGTAAAGGCTGACTCCTGCCTGACCTCTCCTTGCAAACAACCCTCACCCTTCCCCTTCCTCCGCTGCTCTGAGCAGGGCTGGGAAGAGTTGCTCCCAAGGCAGTCTGGAGTCGCAGTTCGTGCTGCAGACGAAAGCAATTGGAAAAAACACTGAAAAGAAAAAAAAAAAAAAGCGTGGGGCCACCTGTCCTTACATAGTCCTGACTGTGAGAACAGTGGGCATTTGTTCCCTTCTTTTGGGGGAGCTGGTCTTAAATGCCTGCGTGCAGACAGAAAATCACGCATTTTCTTTCCAAGGAAGGCCTCTCTTGAACAGCAGGCAGGTGTTGACATACTGCTCTGTGGTTTTTAGGTGCTGTTCGGTTTCTTTCAGAGGGAAAAAAGGATGACTGGGGTACAACTGGAACTGACTGTTGTTTAGGTGAATAATGTTAATCCCATTGAGTGCTAAGTCAACATATAAACTAATAGAAGTTCTGACTCTACACTAAAAGGATTGGAATTCACTCATTTAGTCTCCTTCTGAAGTCTCTAGCCCTAACTTTTAATTTCATTACTATATGTTACTCCCGGACTTAAACCAGTTTATAATAAATTCTGTGGTTTGTGTTTACCAGGGTGGCAGGATTAAATTTAAATTCAATTCTTACAGGCTTTACAGCTGCTTAATAGTAATCTAGAAAAACTTGTGTGTAAAATAGATACATAGGCTTACTCTCTTATTTTCCACGTCAACATGCAACTTTTCTCATACCTGTCCCTTACAGCTTTGATATTTGCTGTGAGAACTGAGAGAAATTCTCCACTGGCCTGTTTTGTTTGCTTACCTCTATAGAAGTGTCACTAACGGCTGGGTTAAGTATTTTGACCTACTTCAGGCATCACAAGATTCTTTTTTTCCTTTCTAAAGTAAAGATTGGCTTTTCACACTGCAGGGCCACACCTTTCCCTCTTCCAGTAATCAGCCTTTAGCTGCCTCTCCCATGGAGAACTCCTGAAAGAACTCGTCTGCCTTTGCCTGGGGCCAAGAGAGGGGAAGGGGTGGAGGAGAAAACCCTTCTGCCATTGACAGGCAGAAGACGGGGAGCTTTTTGAGGCTGTGGGATTTAGCTTCCCTTTCTCACGATGTGCAAAACTCTGCCAGGATTATGGGACACACTGGAATGCATTTTTTCAGAGGACAGACTGTGAGTTAGTACTACCAGGCTTTGTAAATATAGGGGGATAAGAGTGGCATACTTCAGTGGATTATCTACACTTTGTACTTCCTAAAAGTATGCAGGAACTGAGTGTTGGGCGCAGAAAGGCTTTCTGTGTTTGAACAAAGGTCTGTGCAATTACAGATACCAGCTCACACAGAGCAACTTTTGTTCCACTGGACTAGGAAGGAGGTTGAAAGGGGGAATGAAATGTGTTGACCTACCAACTACTTCCTATCTCTGCTGATCTGGGGCTGGGAGTTGTGGTTGATTTGTGGAGGCAGCAATAATGAGATCAGGCAGGAAGGGCACTCGTGTCTCTCTGCAACACTTTAATCTTTCAGTGTTTTCAGATTGTATCAGAGAATTGCTTCATGAATCGTAAAATGGAGAAACTTTCAGAATGAAGTTATAGCTGCTAATCACAACCCACCTTGTCCTGTAAAAGACCAAGAGTGAACCGTTCTTTACTCAAATACAACCCAGATAACCCAAGGGGAGTGTCTAGAAATAGCAGATGTTTGGTGCCAGAAGTGCAATTGTGGAAGGACACGTTTCCAGGACTGCTCCAGCTCACTGGAGGTAGAAATTCTAGCACAGGGGGGTTGCTGAAGGTACAGTGCCTAAGTAATTGATGATGTAAAAGGGCAACATTCCTTTGCTGTTGTTCTTGAATTGTGCTAGCAGTAAAATCGGACTGAACAAGTTAACCAGCCTTGTAAGTGATGTAAAATTAGCTCTGAGCTCGTGTCCTGCACTAGTAATACGCTTCAGTCTCTGGAAGCATTGATCCCGTGTTTATATTGTGGTTGATAGCAGCTTCAGTCTAGACCAGTTTATTTAAATTAGTGGCTTTATCTGATTTTGCGGTGGTCAGAAGCGTAACTCTTTTTGAAGGGTTATGGTGAAAGTCAGGCTTTGGCCCTGATGTCAGGACTGGGGATTTTGGCGCAGAGCCAGTGCAGGTCTCTGTTAGGCAGCCCTGCCTTAGTCCAACAGCAGCAAAGCCTTTCCCTCTGACTCCCCTCCGACCTCGGGGCAGGCCTCATTAGCAGATTAAATCCAGAGTTAAACGAGTCCTCTGGGAGCAGAGGATGCAGCGCCTGCTCCTCCAGCTGAAAGGATTTTCCTAAGGTCAGATAAGGAGTTCTGTGACTCCAGATCAACAGATAAGGTTTGTTTTGCAAAATTCCATTAATAAATCCTGGGAAAATCTGCACCAAGTGTGATGTCACAGCCCTTGCCTACTTGGAAGTTCATCGGGGGAGGGGAGGGTACGTAGAGTTCCGCAGTTTCCATAAATCTCCGCTTCCCTGTGTCCAGTGGCAGGATCCTGCCCTGCTGCCTGCAGCAGCCTGGAGTGTCAGGGATGCCTTTCCCGTTCTACCTGCCTCCCTGGCTGCTGCCAGCCCGGGGTCACGCCGAGGTAAACGCGGGCAGGAAGCCTTGGAGGGGGATTATCCACCTCCCCGGGCTCCTGCCCTCGCCAATTTTCTGGTCAGTAACTCTGTGAAAGGAGAGCGTGTCTGGTGCAGCAGGGACGGGCAGGCAGGGGAGGATCGCGGGAGATGAAGAGGGGGAAGAAATAAGGGCTGGATTCTTTCCAGGATGGAAAACTGTCTGTCCAAGAATTTATCCAAAATGCAAATTAAATATTCCTCTGTTCACCACTAAGTTAGAGTGAATGGGTGGCTGTGCAGCATCCTGATGGGGCTGGGAAATCATGAACACGGTGCCTCTCCTTATTCCTTTGCATTTTCCTCCGTCCAGACAGGAACTTCTGTGTCTGTTGGAGTCATTCTCAGCTTCCATTTGGGACACACTTATTGCCAATTTAGGCTTACACTTAGAAAGGAAAGAGGAGACAGACCAGACTCTGAGGCCCATGTCTACATTTGAAAAATCGTGCTTCCTAATAAAATGGACCGTTTTGGAAATCACAGGTCTGGGCTCCTCATGAGAGCAGAGTCCTCAAATCCCAGCTGGGGCAGGGTGAAGTGAAATGATGCCTTTCTTAATGTTTACTGGGCAGATAATAATATTCTTATATCCCAAGGATTGCATCCCAAGGGAAGTGAAGAGCCAAGTGTTTGGGTAACTGGAGCTCCTGGGGCAGCAGTGAACAGCCCCAGGCCCACAGTGGCTCATCAGGGAGCAGAAGGGTTTGTTCCAGGAGCATTGAGAGCATGGATGATCATCCCTAATGGCACATTTTGCAGAAGAGGGTGAACGCAGGAGGGCAGAGAACTGAGGAGTTTGTAGAAAATCTCAGGAGGCAGTAGGAGAGTAAGGAACTAGAAAACATCAGAAACATCAGAAAACTGCTGCATTTCCTGTGCAGAAAGACTAAACCAAGCCCTCCCTAAAGATGTTCAGGAGCAACAGAAGCCTCAACTGTGAGACAAACGCAGCAACTCCAGACTTGCCTTGCTGTAAAATCTGATGTCCTGGGAGGCTGGGGGGAAGCCTGTGCCAATTCAGTCTGGCCAGATGTAAGAGAGAAATTGCAAGTCTCGTATGATCTCATAGGAGCAGTCAAGCTTGAATTTGGACCAAAAACACGTTGTATTGAGTTCTGAGTTTTATCCATCTGTAAAAAGTAGCAGAAATAATGGCAGGAGCCCTCACTTCCCATTGGGTCATCAGGGACCTCTCACCAAAGAATGGTCTTTTATTTACTGCCTTTCTCTTACACAGGCTGAAGCCTTCACCTGAGCGTGGACAGTATCAAAGACAGGAAAACTTCTCATGGAAAGAAGTCACTGCTGAAATTAATGTTGTCAGCAGGATAAGCAGCAAATTCTGTCTTCCCCAGATGGCCCAGATTTTAACAGGGTCACCTTGCAAGACTTGCCTATAGGATATTAAAGGTCCCAACAAAACTATTGGGGCATAAAAAAATGTTATATCCAAGAGTTGCATCACAGACAGATGTTCCTTTGACAGGTCATCCTTTGCTTAACTATTCTTCCGTGTATGTATATTTCCTGACATTCAATGCATCAGTGGCAGCTCCTGGGAATAGGAGGCTGTATGGATGTTTGAAACAGATTGAAGTGAAGAGTGAGGGATCTTCATTTTATTTAGCAATAGCAGTGTGAAGCACTGGAGTATTAGATATGTGAGGGCAGTTTCCTGCCTTACACTCTTCTTGTCTGACACCTTATTCCTCTTTCTCTTCTCTTCCTGTCCTATCTTCCATCACTCTTCAACAAGTCACTTAAATTTTACTGTTTGCATTGACTAATCCAACCCTGCAAAATTCTGTAGGCATCAAACTCAATGTTTGCAGTTGACATTTTTGTGGTGGCTTTTCCCTCCTCTTTCCACAGAGGTTTTTTCCTCCCCTTTCCATGTGGGTTGTGAAAGGGAGAGCAAATGTGCATGTGCTCACAGCTGAACAGTATTTTGTATATACTTCCTGAGAGCTTGTGAAATTTCTCACATGTTCTTGATTTCCCTTCAAGTCTGCAGTGTACACATGAAAAATATTCCTCGGTCTAGCCCTGGGATCAGAAGTGAGTAAATAGCCATCAGTTTTACAAGCTTTGAGGAGATGCCAAGCTCTGATGGCCAGGGGTGATACGCTGGGACTTTGGAAGCCAGGCCAGTGCACAAGCTGCAATTTCAGCCATATGCTTTCTTACACTTTTTAAGTGTGATCACAGCTTTTTCCTTGAAAATTACTTCCCCTGAGATAAGATTTCCCATGAAATGGCTCTGGCATATTTATACACGCTCTGAAGTTTCTGGTTAACCAGATTCATTAGTGCTCTGGAGAATTTGAGGATATAAATCTTATCAGTCTGGGTGTGTTTGTGTTCACAGATGTGCCAATGACATGGAAATGGGATTAATTGTAAATGTAACTCATTTAGGAAATGGTTGAGGATTTGAGTACTTTGGCATTTCATCCTTGCTCAGGTGCACTGAAGAGCTCTTTGACCCTGCCAGAGATTAGTTTTAGTACCAGTTATGAGATAAGCTTAACTAGTTCTTAAAAATAAGCATGTTAAAGCTCCCTGCCAGAGATTTGTTGTGGGGTAAGAATACTGTGCACGTATATTTTTATGTTTATCTTGCTGTTATTAAGTTATTTGCAGGGATTGAGCTATAAGCAGTGATGCAATTCTGACCTTTTTCTTTCTGTTCTTTCAACTTTTGGAAAACTCAAAGATTCTTTAATCTTAGAAGTTTAAGTGTGCTTATTTCTAACCATTAAAGAAATCAATATTCTGCTCAGATTCATACAGACTCAATGCACAGTAGTGTGAGAAGGAATTATAATCCTGGATCATACGTGCTCGAAAATAGCAGCATAATTTTGCATTTTCAGTGCAGCAACCATCTCTTCTTTCTCTTTTGGATCTTGCTCTCAGAGTCATGGAGCAGTCAGCTGATTGTAGTAACATGCTCCATTCAGTAATTTATTTTTTGCAGAACGACAGTGACTCACCATTTATAGCATGATGAGTGCTGAGAAGACTTAGCTGAAGAGCAAAAACGATAGATCAATTCATTCATAGATGTCTTAGGTAACAGAGATGAAATTATATTCCTTCCAGTAGCCGTAAAAGAAACAGAAAATAAGATTGTGTACTCAGAAAAAATATTGTGGTTAAATCTGTTTAGCTGCAGATTAATGTTTGAAGGACAGTGGTGGAAGCCCCATCTCAAACTTGATGTTTTTGCCTCACTAGAAAGAATTGTACTGGACAAAGCCCCATGATGAAAGTTAATGAACTTGCTTCAATAACTTTCCAAGTTATTTCTATTTCTGACCTCCCTGATGGCATAGAAATGCAGATAAGGTTGGCTGGTTATTGTAAACTGGTTATATGGCTGGTTATATGTCTCATTGTAAACCAAATACATGCTCCATTATTTGAATGTTTGTTCCATGAATATTCAGGATTTTCTTTGTACAAAAAGCAGTGTTAAATTTTTACTGTGTTAAAAGGGAGTGGCAAGTGAAATCCTGCATATAGGAGCTGCAAAATAAATTCATGCTTGGAATTTCTCACTTTAGAAGTCTGTAGTAGGATGAACACTCGTTTGGAATGCACCTGAGACACCTGCCTGCAATCAGCATGGCAAGTAATTACTAAGCTGAAAAAGTACATTTTACAGCAGAACAGAGTTTGTCTCCAAACATAAAACAAGAAGTAGAGAACACATCAGATATTCAGGAAGGTCTGTGGTTTTAGGATAAATTTGTCATTCTGTACATGTGTATAGCAATAACAGGGAGAGATTTGAAATGACATGATACAGAAAAACTTCCAAATGTTCCATATACCAGTAATGTTAGGCTTGAGATCTGATTTTTTGTTTTAGTTTGTGTTGCTTGTAAAGAATCTGTAAACAGAGGATCAGCAGTGGGACACAGGTCCCACTTGATACTCCCCATGTAACAGAAAGTCATTGCTTGTCTTACATGAAGCAAAACAACAGCCCTGGCAGTGAAAACACACAAAAGATTTCCATCGAACTGTTGAAGTCAGAAGCATGTTTTAATTATTTTAGATATGAAACAGAAGCAGTTTGACTCTAACAAAAGTTTCTTGCTGCAGATCATCCTGTGGGGTCGGACTGAGAAATGCCTGAAGGAGACCACGGAGGAGATCAGGATGATGGGGACAGAGTGCCACTACTTCATCTGCGACGTGGGGAACCGCGAGGAGGTCTATCGGCAAGCCAAGGCCGTGCGGGAAAAGGTCGGGGAGAACACTCCTTGTGGAGGGGCTGAGGAAGCTGGGGGGGATCACTCTGAAGAAAAAGAGGCTCAGGAGGGACCTTCTGGCTCTGCACAACTCTCTGACAGGAGGGTGCAGCCCCAGGGGGTGTTGGGCCCTGCTTCCAGGGAACAAAGGACAGGATGAGAGGAAGCAGCCTCAAGTTGCAACAAGGGAGATTTAGATTGGATATTAGTGAAAATGTTTTCATGGAAAGATTTGTAAAGCATCAGAACAGGCTGCCCAGGGCAGCAGTGGAGGCACCATCCCTGGAAGTGTTCAAAAACCATGTGGATGTGGCTCCTGGGGACATGGGTTAGTGCTGAACACAGTGGTTCAGCCAGGTTTGTGGTTGGACTTGATGATCTCAAAGGTCTTTTCCAACCTTTACAATTCTGTGATTCTGTGATTCAGTATTTGATGAGAAAAAAACCATATTGGGAAAAAAAGAAGAGTGACCATGCAGATAAGATTGTACCAAGTCCAGCTACCTATGTGAGGTGCTCCAAAGGATTACAAGGCCCTTAGACCAGAATGTCAAAAGCTATGAAAATAACAATGTGTTTGGGCAACAATGCTATTCAGCTGTAATGGAAATGGCTGATTTGTGAGGAGAGAGGAGGTTGTCACAAGTAGTTTACATTTTTTTGCAGGTGGGTGACATCACCATCCTGGTGAACAATGCTGCTGTGGTCCATGGGAAGAGCCTGATGGACAGCGACGATGATGCACTGCTCAAATCCCAGCACATAAACACCCTGGGGCAGTTCTGGGTGAGAGAAGCTCTTGTGTCCCACGTAGTCAGAGTTGGGAAGGAGAGTGACAGATTACAGCCTTAGTCTTCCTAAGGGATGCTTGGTAAAACCAGTGTGTCTTGAAAACGAGAGAAAAAACAATGGAAGGGGAAAAGGCCAGAGGAAATATAATTTTTTCAGTAATACTTAGTATTTGATGCTCTTTATTCCCATTCTGTGATTTCCTGTAGAACATTTGATGTCCTTGTCAAAGCCTGAGCTCACAGAGGAGTTTCCTGTATGGTGATGTGAAGGGAACATCAGAGGAATGTGGGACTACAGGGAAGGGAGCTGTGAAACTCAGTCCATTTAAAATCAAACAATAGAAATGAAAAAGAGCTTCTTGTGATTTCATCACTTAGTTGGAGACTTTATCCCATAAAAGTTCTTAAGCATAGAAGGCACTCTATTCATGGCCCATATCTGGGGGTACTGCTTATATACATGCTAGGAAAGACTTTTGTTGTGTTTCTACACAAACTTTGCCCACTTAGAATCTCAGAAAATGACAAAGCAACAAGGTCCTCTGGCACTCTTTTCCTGACATAATGAACAGGACACTTGGGCTTGTTGCTGTGTCACCTTACTTTTTTCAGTCAATGCTGGTTTTGTTGTATCACTGCTGAGCAAATCTTTTTTTTTTTTTCTTTCTTTTCTTTTCTTCTTTTAACTCTCTTATTCTTCAGACCACCAAAGCATTCCTGCCAAGGATGCTGGAGCTGCAGAATGGGCACATTGTTTGCCTGAACTCTGTCCTGGCCTTGTCAGCCATCCCTGGTGCCATTGACTATTGCACCTCCAAAGCCTCATCCTTTGCTTTCATGGAGAGCCTGACCCTGGGGCTGCTGGACTGTCCTGGAGTGAATGCCACCACAGTCCTGCCCTTCCACACCAGCACAGAGATGTTCCAGGGCATGAGAATCAGGTCAGTCCAGGAGAACTAGAATAAAGCATCTCATTTTAAATGAATCATCAGAATACACTCCTAATTAATGCTTCATTTAGTTAAGAGAATTTGATGTCTCATTTGGCTGCCTGGGAACAGGGGGTCACTTCAGGCCACCTGGGACTCATCAGACTGGTTCCCTCAATGTGCTGGGATATTGCTGCAGCCTGTGCTGGGGGAGGCAGTCACTGCTGCACAGAGAGCTGGAAGCTGTTCTTTCCTGCTGGTGTTCAAGCCATTCCAGAGAGGGAGGGGAAGCAAACTGCAATCGAGGTCATGCAAAAGGACCAGTCTACAAATTACTTGAGAATTAACAGTACAAGTTCCTTCTTTATTCACTGGACTACTTAATCCTTTCCCAGTGAAAGGAATGACAGCCACTTACTGAAGGGACACTATCAGTACCTCCTTTTTACTCCTGTCCAAGAGAACAAGTAATGGCTGTCCAAATTAATCTTTTACAATGGGTGAAATAACCTGTTAATACAGACTGTGCTCTCTTAGTCAAGAAAATCTGCAGTGTCAAGCTATTGCAGGAGCTGGGAAAAACCTTATGTTTGGTATTAAAAGCAATGGAGAAAAATATTTGTCTTTCACCTGTCAAGGATTTGAATCAAGCAGAGAGGAACAGAGAGTAAAAGGAAAAACACCCTCATTGAAAAGACAGCATTTGGTATTGGTTTGCATTCAAATTAAGAAAAGCCCTGAATCAGGGCTCTGAATACTCTCTGCCACTTCTCCCTGAGGGCACCAACATGTACATTCTTAACTGTTTAACAAACCCAGTAGTACAGGTTGGAACTGGGCTTTCTGCTTTTGAGCTTTGGGCTCGAACTGGAATTTTCTGCCTCTTAGAGACATGGCCAGTCCTGGGCATGTTTGAAGGCCAGTAACCAGCAATAACCTAGAGTGACAGGACTAGAACAGTGACACCTTAAAGAAGGAGCTTGGTTCACATGTAATTATTTTATTTTTTATATCTTTTTTCAGGTTCCCCAGTCTTTTTCCTCCTCTCAAGCCAGAGACAGTGGCAAGGAGGACGGTAGAAGCTGTTCAGATGAATCAAGCCTTCCTGCTCCTTCCATGGACAATGCATGTTCTTGTTATCCTAAAAAGGTGAGAATTTCCTTTGCCCAGCAACAGCCTGGCCACACAGGGAAGGTTGGCTCTGTGTCTGTGCCCTGAGGCAAAGTTCAGGCTGACCAGAACTGCTCTCTCATCTCTCCCCTTGAAAGACAGTCATGGAAGCAAGAGGGAGACACTTTCTGAGATTCCCTTTGGAGATGTTTTCTCTTTGTATAACCTCTTATGAAACATCTTTCATTCTCAAAATTTGGATTCCTGAGGTGTAAACTGGATTTTTGCCTAAGGAATTTCATAATAATTAACTTACACAAGTAATTGATTGGGATTTATTAAGTCACTTGTTGAACTCCAGGCTTTTTATGGTGGAGGATTTCTGAACCATGAGGCTTGGACATCCCACCTCCATTTAGAGAGCATTCCCTATGTTACATCAGTGAAACTATTAAATCAATATTTTTGTGTATGATCAGGACCAAAATTTTAAGGTCCCTAAGGAAAAAAATCATAACTTCATATACTGGAACAGCCACTGAGAAAGGACATTCACTGTTGTGTTTCCATGACAGTTTGCACTAAAACCTTTGGAAAAGCTGCTGCAGTCAGGAAGTGAAACAAGGCAATGAGACTTCTGTGGAAAATAATTTCAGTATTGCATTTCAAACAAGAAAAAAAAAATTCAGAGTAAATGCTTTGCTTTGAATGTAAAACTTGGGGTAAAATTTCCCAGAAATTCTGCTGACAAGAAAAAGAGCTGTTCCATTTTATTGTAAGAATTAATAGGTTATTTTCCATTACAGAAACTGTCAGGAAATTAGGTCTCTATCCATACCTTAGGATAAGGAGGCCACGTGCCTTGGACAAACAATGGCAGGTTAACCAGAGAATTCAGGTTAAATTTGTGTATATCAGAATACTGTATTTAGAAGGAATAAAACATAATGGTATCTTCCAAGTTAGAGCTTTTGCAGACTTTTTTGGATAAATATTTCTGTAGAGAAAGAATGACTGGATGGAACTTTCTCCCTGTACTCCTCACAGCAGGAAAGTGATGCCAGTTTTGTCTGTGTCTCTCACTAGCTGATTCTTGAGCATTTGTGTATTTACATATGTAAATGCAGATTTACATGTGTCTCATTAGGACAGGTTGAGGGGTTTGTCTCATCTGCTCATTTTCTTTCTGCTTCTACTCCAGCATTCTCCCCCAGGCAGCACTTGAAGAAATCCACAAGTTTTCTGGGAGCTACACCTGCATGAACACTTTTAAAGGACGAACATAGATCTGATGGCACAAGGACTGTTCTGCAGTGAACCCAGCACAAGCATGAAAATCCTACAGGACTGTGAATCAGCAAGTCTTGGCTTTCAGCCTGTTCATGTGACTTGTGCTGCTCTGAGGCAACACATTTCTTGCAGGTCATATCCATAGTAACATGACCTTTGCACAGGATTGAGTGAGTGGACTGTGGACCCTTGGAAAGAAAAACAGAGTGTGAAATGTTTCTATGATGTTTAATACTTTAGAGTTCAACTGTTAAATCTACTCGTAGTTTTAAGATGTGATTTTTGTTCCTTAAATGTCTGTGGGCTGTCTCAGTGGAGAGCAGCACATCCCATCCTAAACACTTTGTGCCCTCTCTCCAGAGGAAGTGCCACTGGTTTCATTTCAGCTTTTTTGAATGGGGAACTTCAAAATTGCTTTAAACATGACCTAAAAGATATGGACATTTAATGGATGGGCTTCCTTCTCTTTCTTCCCTTTCCATGCCATGATGAAGCTGTCCCCAGCACACACTGGGGAAGGAGCAAACCATGAAGCAATGTTTTCTTTGCTAAAGGCCACCCAGGACTTCTCTTTCTGGGCCCAAAAAAGCTGTTGTACTTCCCCTGAGGAGGCTGGTCAGGAAGGCTCAGGCAGCAGAGCTGAGAGTTTAAACAGTGGAAGATTCTTTCTGTCACTGAACTCATATGTGAAATTGTCATTTGGATTTTTTTGTTCATTTGTGAGCTAAAACATAAATATATTTTTAGCATTAATCCCAGATTGCCACACATGTAGGCAGCAGCACATTGGGGATGAACTAAATCTAGAACTAAAACTAGAGCCTGCTTGTACAAACATACATTCACTGACATAATCCATGGAGAGGAAAATCCATTGTATCAATCTGCACAGTGAAGTGGAATAATGCTCTAAGAGACAGTACTCTCATGCTCATGAGATGTGAAATTTGGGAGCACATTTAGCCAAGACCTGATTAAATGCATTTTGAATTCATCTGGGAATAAGCCCATTGTGCTTTAGGGACATTGAATCAGGCACTGATCAGCCAAAAGTGATAAATATACTTGGATTGAGGTGCCAGAAGCAGCTAGACATTATTTATTTTTGTAATGAAATATTCTCTTTGACAGCCTAGGAAGGGCCACACTGCATTCCTGTGCAAAATGCAGTGAGCAGCACATTGGAGCACTACTAACAGAGGAATTCGTGTAATTGCAATACAGGAAGCAGCAAGTCTAACTGGAGACACCTGAATGAAGTGCCTCAAGGATGGATGTGTGATAAAAGGAGTGAATTTAGGGCTCCTGACTGGAATTTCAAGCTTTTCCATAGATGTCCTGTGTGGCTTGGAGCAAAATGCATCATCTGAACGAGCACCCTGACCTGCAAACAGATATTTCTAGTGTTTCCCTACCTCAGAATTGCAAGTCTCACTACCTAAATGTCTGTCAAAAGCTCAGCAAATTCAAATGCAATGTGTTGTAGAAAGAAAAAGCAGTATTTGTTCATAGCCCAAGAGGTTCTATACAAAAATTTAGATGAGGAAAACCCCCAACATGCCAAAATATATCTCCTAAAAGACATCTGAGCAGAAAAGCTGTGAGCTTTGTTGAAAGTGCTCCTTTGGTTCTGCCATGTTGAATGGAGACCTGCTACTGAGGTGCAAAGGTGTGAATGTTAAAATCAGGTCTGACCTTACTGCAGACCACTGGATTTCTCCCTTCTGCAAGAGGAAGATGCTGCCAGAAGTGCCACTGTGGGATTCCCTCTGCCAGGGTGAGTGTTTGGAGGGGCTCTCCTGCCTCAGTCAGTGCAGAGCTGTAACCTGGAGCACTGTGACACCTCTGAACATGTTTCTTAAAATGCAGTTTTCCTTGGAATCTCTGGATGTCTGAGGCTCTCTGGAGAGGATGAAAAGAAACTTCAATCTCTGTGATTTTGAGGCTCATCCTAATAAATGCTTCCAGGTTTATTTTTTGTCAATTTTTTTGAGAAGCCCTTCTCACTGAAAAGTCAAGTGCCATGAGGAGACAACCCTTCCAGGATCTGCCTGAAATACTGAAGGTAACAGGTTTATCAGGAGAGGTTTGGGAGAGGAAGGTATGGTGATACCAACTTCCCCTTGTGCTCTCTGATCCATTCCAGTTCCTCCTCCAGCTGGGTGTGCCAGGCTTGTAGCTGCAAGAGCAAACAACCGTGGTGAAAGAGCAGTGTCCCCTGGAAATTAAACCCTTGTGCTGAGATTCTGTTTATTGGGAACTTCCTAATGCAAAAGTGAGGTAAAAACACACACTGGAATCCCCATTCATCCCTAAACCCTGTCCCTTAAACAGATCTGCTCTTTCGCTGCACCACACAAAAGATGTTCCCTATCTCCAGAGTTGTCCTACACACTTAAGTGCTGTTGATTTTTTTCTGATGAATATAAACAAGTCAGGGCATAGCTGAGACTCATCATCTCTCTCCTCTCATGCACACACAGAACTCCCTCTCTCTTCCCCCAGGGTCCCAGAGCGGACAGCAGGTCAAATAGCAGTCACAGTGGGGGAGAGGGTTGCAGCAAACAGAAAATAATGAGGAAAGCATTGACTTTGCTTTTCAGATAGCCAGGAAGAGTTGCGCAAGAGCTCCTTCCCTGGTGAGTGTTGTGGGATGGGACAGTCTCCATCCAGCAAGCAACTGCAAACGTGGATGGAGACACTGAAGACTTTTTTTTTTTTATAGAAGGGCTCCTCTGGAATGCTGCTGTGGTCTGCTGGGACCTTCCCACATAAGGGTAGTGTTGGGTAATCCTGAAGTGCTGCAAATGGGGACAAGCTTTGTTGAAGCCTAAGGCCTCCTCCGAGGAATTTCCGCCTTTTGACTTACTTTAATTTTGATTTTCCCCGCTCTCTCTGCTGCCTCCTGCTCTCCACTGCACATTTTTGTTTTCCTTCTGTTTTCTTATGTCATCACTGCACTGTTCTGTGCTACCATCTTGAAGCCAGATGTCATACAAGAGTCTGGAGTAAATAGAGATCAGTGTATCCATTTTTATATGCTGGAGGAATCCAGGTGAAGCTGCAGGAGCAGCTCACAGGAGTTGCATAGGAAATTAGTTTTACTTGCTCCAAACTCTGAAGAAGTAAGAGTCCTCACTATTGCTCTTACACAGGAGATTACTGCTGGTTTAAAATTTGAATGATAGAGAAGCATGAGCTGGTCTGGGATGTGTTCCCCTGACAAAAAAAAAAAAAAAGAGGCCAAATTTAAATGGGAGGATTTTTCAGTTCAAGGTGGCTTCAAGAGCCTCTGTTTATAGGAAGTGATTTTCAGGATTAGCAAGGCAAGGCAGGGAGAGGAGCAGTCCTTTGTACAGGAATCTGATCCCTCATGTTCAATACTTCATTTTGTGGTTTTTGATGAGAATAAAATGCACCCTCATACACCCCTGGTGAACTTTAAAAAGGTTGTTCCAGCCATGTCCCTGCCAATGGCATGTTTTTAGAAGCATGACAAAAAAGAGCGAGGCCTGAAAGTGGGAGCTGTACCCTCCCCACTCACCCATTGTTCTGTTGAGGTTGAAAAGCAATCGAGTCTGTCCCTCAAGTTCTAGAACTGCACAGAAAGTGCCTGGGCAAGTGATTCTGATGTTTGCAAAGAGAAACTTGTTGTACTTTTATGTAATGTGTTAATTAGTGTGGGTGGGTATGATCAGATCTAGTCTTGCAAGCCTTTCCGACAACTCCCTGAACACTCCCACCTTCAGATATTAACAGATAGCACTTGCCAAAGCTCCTAAAAACCCAGTAACAGACTTAATGCAGGCAGAGCCTAAGTGGGTGCATGTATTTCGAAGAGAACACATCTGCTTGTAGCAGACTTTAATGTGGCCTAGTGCCTTCCTCGTGCTGAAATGCAACTGTTGAGAAAAGACTACAGGGTGATCCTTGGGTCATCTCTTTTGTTTTTATTTCTTCACGTGGCTTTAATAAATTTAATCTAGGTGACAGCCAGTTTTTTGGCAGCACTGGTTCCAAGGTTGGGGTAAAGCAAGATTATGTCAAGTGCAGTATTTTGCATTTTTACCAACCACCAGCCCTGAGAATGAAAATATTCTGCACTGTTTGTAGCTCTCACCTCCCCGGCACTAAGATCCTGGTATGTTTGGAGCCTGAGCAAACCTGTCAGTCACCAGCAGCAGTTGCATTCTCTAGGGAACAGAATCCTCTTTGACCTAATGCTTTTCTGAAGGAGATGTTTAGCCATGAGTAGCAGCAGCCACAGATTCAGGGACTTGGAGAAAGACAAGAGGAAAAACAGAACATCACCTGCTCCCTGCAGCTCATTCTCTCCTACCCCGTGTTTCCTGTGGGAAGATGCTCATTCAGATACTTCTTGTCCCCTTTTACCACCTCTGTTCTACCGAGGTCACCTCAGCACCTTCCTTCAGTACCTTCAGGAAGCTGAAGTTCAGCCCAAACACTCCTGTCTGTCTTCCAGGGACTTGGATCAGCAGGTGAGGAGTGGGAGGGCAGACAGAGGCTGTTGCAGGGGGCTGAGCTGCCCCAGCTGCAGAGCATAGGTGGAAGACACAGGACACACCTGATTGTCCCCTGGACCATCCAAGGCAGCAAGTCCCTGCCCCATTCCTGTCATCTTTGCTTTCAGCATCACAGTCTTTTGTTCCTGTAACAGATCCTGTGAGCAGAAACACACACCCAGCCTGCCCGGACTGGACTGAAGGCACAAACCTCTGAGACAATTTATATCTTCACACCTTCCCAAAGAGTCCAAACTTACCAGTTCCTTATGCTCACATTTGCTATTGCATTGTGAATATTAGCACAGAAAAAAATTAAGGCAAATATGTGATGATTTTTTTATGCATCATGTAATGATTTTTTTCTATGTAAAACTAGAAAAATTCCTCCTTAAATGAAGGAAGAAAGCACTGTAATTGAAGAGTGACTGAAAAGTATATGAGAATACAAAATAGAAGATAAGAGGCAATCTTAGGGGGAGTGTGATGGCCCTAAACAGACAGAGGCAAGATGCCACCTTTCCATCCCTGACGTTATATAATAACAGAGGCGTGTGATTTCCAGCCAAATGCAAAGTCTATAAAAGAAGCCTGTTGTTGCTCCTGCTCCTTCCAGTGGGTCACCATGCCCTAAAAAGCAGTCAATTAATTTTGTAGCTTGCTAGCTTGGAAACTCCAATATGCTGGTAACTGATGGCTGACTCTTGGGTTTGTTGTTTTGTTTGTTTTTATTTTTTGAGGGAGGGAAAGCAGCTCAAACATGTAAGAACAAGGGTCAGTTTGACACCCTACTCACTTTTTCCAGCTGTAGCAGCCATCCACCATCTGTAGGTATTACAAGGACATGTGGTTCTCTGGCTTGTGTCAGTAATCATCCTCACCTGGTGGTACTAGGTAGATGTGGTTCTATTTTTTTTTTTTTTCTTAAGCAAAAGCATTTTTTAAATACGATTTTTCTTTATCTGAGTTTGTTGCCTCTATATTGTACAGGCTTTTCATAGACAGGCATGCTAGACATGAAACTTCTCTATCTTTGTTAATCAAATGATAATGAAAAGAATGCAGAAGTGAAGAGTTCCCACTGGATGTCTTCCTTTCCCAAGCCATGTGGAACTGAGGAGAGGAGCACTGTTGGAAGATCAATGCCCTAAGTCAATCCATCTCAGAAGCCTGCTGGCTTCTGTCTGAAAATGATCCTGGCTTCCAAAATTGTCTTCCTGCAGGTCCCTGGAGCATTTGGCACTGAGTTTGGTTTCCTGAGCAGTCACCATCACAGGGCACCAGTACATTAATGGCTGCACATACAAACTCTGAACAGATGGATGTAAACTTCTGGTCCCACAGGATGCTCTTGAAGAATCCAGATGAAAGAAGGAGGAGACATCAGGTAACCAGTCCAAACCCAAGCACTGAGGGAGGCTCTGCCTGTCCATAGGTGCCAGAGAGCTGAGAGCACAGCTCCCACCTCCTGCCTCAGATCTGACCCCTGTCTGGACCCTTGGACCACCATGTGCAAACCCTGGGCATCAGGAGTACATGAATTGAGACCTTCCTTAATTTTTTAGCCTCAGACACTTTGGGCTGTAGCCACCAGCTGCCCCTGGGCACCACTGTTGGTCTGATCAGTGTTCCCAGGCACTGGGCTGGCATATGGCAGCATTAACTTCAGCCCTAAGGTAAGCAGGCAATTCCTTGCTCTCTTTTCCAGGAAAGTCAACTGTTAGTGCCTCTATGCAGAGAGGATTGAAGTAAGTGCAGGCTGTTTGGGTTCCTGGGCTGTTTTGGCAACATGAATACTGCTGTCATATGGAATAAGAAAAAAGGGCTCATGTCAGAGGAATGTTAACAGAAGATAGAAATGGCAATAATGGAAACCAAGTGATGTCCAAACACATAATTCCTGTTCCTAGAGTCTGCTGGGAACACTGATTCCCTGAAGACATGTCACAGGGAAGTCAGTTCACTCCACAGTCTTACACCTCCCTTCCACTCTGCCTACTACAAGTAGCAGCAGAGGTGACAAGCTCATGGTCCCTGCTCTCAACTGTTAAATGTAGCAAAATAGGTGCTAAAAAAAATAAATAAAATCCATCCATCAGAGAACAAAGCAATTCTTTGGGTCAGTGTCAACCTTGGAGAACAGAGGAGTCTCTCAGGTACCAGAAAAAGCAGCCACAGCAGCTCCTACCTGATTCCTTGAGGTCTTGGGCCACATCTCCCCCTGTTAATGGTAATAAATGTGGAGGAATATGTTTGACTCAATTCAGCCATGGGATTAAACAGAATCACAGATCATCTTGGCTGTCTTCCTCCCAGCAATAAAATACCTTATGTTCTTTTCTGAGCTCCCATCAGAGCTGCAAATTCATGGAGAACACTTGTGGACCCAGGCAATATTTACTCCTGTCCTAAGGACTGTGCAAAAGACAATGGAGAGAGACACAAGCAAGCACTATGATGTGTGCTTTGATGGCTGAATAGTCTGTAACTTTCAGTATTCTGATATTTTTGACTATTCAGTAGAAGCAATCTGACATGTTTCTCAACTGTCTGCTATAGCCAAAAAGCCTTCTTCACCCACATCAACTATTATAATATTTTTGAACCCTAAACCGCATTCAGATTCTCTGTTGTCCTCTTGTTTTAGCTGAGGTTTAACAAGCGTGTTAATCCAATGATCAAATATAGACTTGAATTTCTTTAGAAGTGATCTGATGCTGATGTAGAAAAGTAATTTTAAAAACCCAGTTTCTACATGTTAAGAGCACATAAATAATTTACAAACAACTCAGTTTAATTGCACAACAGGATGCTCTGCTTCCATCATCCCTCAGCACTGAGCCTCCTGACCTCATTCTGTTATACACCTGCAGAGTCAAAGCATCTTCATTCCAGTTTTAAAAATCAATTACAGAATTTTAAGTTTTCTTATGTAAAAGCTACTGCTTGGCTTTGAATTCAGGCAAGTACACACAGCTCTGACCCCACATCCATTATGAAAATAGTGTTAATTCTTTCAAATTCTGAAGCCCGGGATTTAGGAGCAGTTACACATTCTGGCTGGAGATGTCACATTTCCTGTGATGCAATGTAGGAGGTAGAGTTGCAATCTTCAGTATTTCCTTTTAAAAACCTCTTCCCATTGCCAGTCAGAGTTGTCAGAGTCTCCTGAAGGCACAGAGCCGAGAAGTTCTATTCCATCTTTCCCCTGACCTGAGTTCATTGCAGAAGAGCTGCTTTTGAATGAGCCACAGGAGCCATGCTGAGTTTATTTTAGTTGGGTTTATATTAGGTCTGATTTCTGCTGATCCCTTCATTTTTCAACATTTCATCTGTCTCTTCCAATTGTTCCCGTTGGACAGGGCTGTGTTTGGAGAGTTCCTGGGCCAGAATGCTGTGCTTGCAGATTGTTCATCTCTGCACCCTCCCCTCAGGCAGTCCCTCACCTGTGCCTTGTGCACACCTTCTTAGGCACCAACTCTGCAAACTGCCCTAAATATCTTCCTATTTGTTCCTCTGAAGCTTGAAGTGTAGCTAAACCCCAGAGCTGTTACTTCTGTTCATAACTGCACATTCTGTTAAACACCTACACGATCCGAATTTGAACTGGGAAGGACTGGGAGGGAGTGGGTGGCCAGAACCTCACTTTATGGTTAGAGGGGGAATCATAAGGTAAAAATCATCTGTTGAAAAATAGAAACATGGTGCAAGCCCCAATACCCAGCACTGCTGCTTGATTTCTTCTGATAATTTACTATATACAAATAGTAGAATGGATTATTTTCATGATCCTTCAGAATGTCCTTTTGCAGTCCAAGGTACACATCCTTTATCCTTTTGTATTCCAGTGATCTTTATTACAGCCAGCAGCACTGCTTTACAATTCTTGCTGTAAAATCAGCCTGTTTTCTTTCAATGGATCATTTTTACATAGATTTCTTTCAGAGTTTCATCTATCAAGCATTTTATGCACATGATTGTTCTCAGCCAGTGATTTCCTTGCAAGCTCTTTGCTGTAACTCCCGCTTTGAGCGCTTGCCATTCATTAATGCACAGTTTTCTGGGGAACTGTCCATCCCAATCACATGGTGGCTTTGCTTTCTCCTGGTTGGATGCCTTCCAATCCCACAGAAAGCTTTCTAGGGGCTCCAGGATGTCTGGTGATGACTGTGAGATGGCTTCTGGCAGCAGTGTTAATGCAAACGCGTATTTGAGTGTGTTCTCGTGACATTTCCAATCCTGTGATCAAAAACGTGCCTATAGACATTTTCAAGGGAAAAAAACCCCTAACTTGGGATATTGGCAAAAGTGCATTTGCCTTTACTTACAGCAGAAAATTTTCACAGTTTGGTTTTGTTTCTTTCACTGGATCAGCCTCTCAGTCCCAGATCATCAGGGGAAAAATAATCACACTGGAAATCCTGCGAAGAGTTCATTAAAATATGAGTGACCTCCAAACATCAGGGCATGGCATATTTCCACATGAGGGGAATGATATGATGGTATTTTGGGATTTGTCTTGCTGCTTACTCACCCTTGGTTCATTTAAGAAAATAAAGTGGACTAGAGCTGTGCTGCAGCTGAGGTTTGGGAGGTAAGGAAATGCAGGAAAAATCACTGCACATTGTTTGACTCTCACCTGTGCCAGCTTGGCCCTGCCAGAGCATTTCCATTTGCTACAGACACAGGAAAGGTGACAGAAAATGGTGCAGTCTCACCTGGTGTCACACAAGGAGATAATTTATGATTGTACTGCTGGTACAACCCTTAGGGTCACTGAAAGACCCTTTGGTGGCAGCCAACATCACAAGTTTCTGACCTGGCTGGGGTTGCCAAAATCCAGGTCAGAAATCCCAACAAAACAGTATTTGTTCATGATCTGCTGTTCAGTTATTTCACTTTGTATGGACAAACCCCCGTGGCAAATCTCTAATCAGATTTTCACACTTGCCCTTGACTCGTTGGATTAGATTGCTGCTTCCTCTTAATGCCATAATTACAACATTTCTGTGCCTTAAACCAAAACCAGGCTTGGAAATCCAACCCTGTGGCTGCTGCAGCCCAGGGATGTTCTGGGAGAAGGGGGAAGGAATCTGCTGTGCTGAATTGGCCTAGAAATCCCACAGAGGCTCTGAGGGTTTAATCACAGAAGTGTTTGCTCAGTGGCACACACGATGGGCTTTTTTCTTGGAACTTTGAGCAAATGTAGCCTTTGTTTGCATTTTTCTGTGGGATTTGTTTACTGTTCATTTGTGCTGCACATGCTGTGAGAAATTAAGCCATTATGTCCATATTTTTTTTTCCTTTCTCCCGCTTTCATTCCTTCCCCCTCCCTTCAAAATCCTTACAATTCCTTTCACTACTTGGTGTTAACAGGACAAAAGAAATAAATACTTGAAAGAAGACACAAGCTGTGTTTCTGTTTGACTTTGGAGCTGCTGTGGTAATCGAATACCAGTCTGCAAGGTCAGGAAAAGAAAGGAAACTGCCCAAAAGCTCAGACTGTGGGTCTCATTGGCTTTTGCCCAGCAATTTCCAGCCACATGCCCCGAGAGCTGAGCAGTCACTCTGTAAATCTCTGAGTGTTTCATATAGTTTCCTTGTCATGTGGCCATTAAGTTTTATAACCTTTATATTTCAAGGGGAACAATGAACCTGAATTCCTTCGAAATGCCCTAATAGATCCCACATGTGAGAGATCTTTCATATTTTGGTTGCTCTGTAGGTTCTGAACCCTCCTGTGCGTGGTTGGTGTTGGCTCTGGGCCTGGGATGTGCCTGGCCAAGGGAGCCACTCCTGCTGTGGGTGCTGTCCTCCCGCTGGTGCTGAGGGCACTGCCCGGCCACACGAGCTGGGCTGAGCCCTGGGGCTGCCCAGGGACCAGGGACACCCCACCCTGAGGGCAGGGAGGCACTTCAGGGTCACAGATGGGAGAGGAGAAAAAGGGGAAAGGGGAAAAGAAGAAACGGGGGGAAAGGAAAGGAAAGGAAAGGAAAGGAAAGGAAAGGAAAGGAAAGGAAAGGAAAGGAAAGGAAAGGAAAGGA
>VZUI01034798.1:0-53526 GCA_013401135.1 Cettia cetti | reverse complement strand
CCCCGCCCGCCCCGCGGCCCGACTGACCTCACCGCGCCCCGCCCGCCGCGCGTAGAGCTCTACCGAGCCCCGGCACCTGCCCGCCGCCCCGCGGCACCGGCGCTGCGGGGAGCGGCCCGGGCAGCCCTGCCGGCGGGGAGATGCCAGGTCGGGTTGGTGCCCGCTGGCCGGCCCTCCACGCTGACACAACGGGCCGAAGGATGCGCCGTTGTTCCCAATAACCTCTCTACATCCCTTCCGATCCCGTTGTGTTTTACTAGGGTATGTTGTGGGCACGCCTTTCATGGGCATCACTCAGTAAAGTACTACAATGATGTTGTTGTGTATTTTCGTATTCTTCCTATGAAATCCAGATGTCTTTTGAAATAAAGTGTTCTTAGCAAAATTTGAAGGGCGAAAAGGAGGATTTAACTGACTGAGTATTGCCCTATAAAGTACCCTTGATGTCACTGCAATATCAAATCACTCCACTTTAAAAGCAAACCACAGGGCCTGAAGTTTGCCACATGAGGTCTTTGAAATTAAGCTTTTTCGAACATGTCTTCAAAGTTGAACTCTGTGTTGCCGTGACGCATTTTCCAATCTGTTCTCTACTGGAATGATTTGAGAGTGCTTGATCTTGTCTAGGCATGGACGTACATCCTGAGGGATCTTGGATTTTCAGACAGGCTCTTCAGGTCACAAAAAAAGACAAGGTCTTCCCTAGGGAAGTCTAGGGGGAAAGAGTCTTCTCAATTATATATATATATAAGTTCCAAAAGGAGATCTTGAGTTCAAGTCTGTTACCTCTTTTGATTAGCACTGTAAGAATGCACACTCATTGGCAACTTGGAACACTGTAGTACTGTGTACCTTTAAACTTGTACTGAGTATCTTTAGACTTGTGAAGGAAGTTTTCTGGCTGATAGAGCCTGTTGGGATTTCAAGAAGGCTCTTGACAAAGACTGTCGAACTAAAGTGCAATGGTGTAAGACCAAATATCTTGGCATGAATAGCTGGTTAAAGGTGGAGTGAGTATGTGGTCCTTGTAGCATAGAGATGATGGGTGCACTGCTATATCAATCTCTGCTTGGACCTGCTCAATGTACAAGTGACTTGAAAAGGGAGCTGGGCACTCACGTGACAGTCTTCTGATCATACCAAGCTATTGAGAAGCCTGAGGACAAAAACCCACTAAAGATCTGCAAAAGGACATTATGCAGCTGAGTAACTAGACAGGAAAAGGGCAGATTATATTTTGGATAGACAAAGGTGATGCACAGTGAGGAAAAACATACTGACTTCAAATAAAAAAAAATCATCAACTCTAAGGTGACTAGTACTGTACAGGAGCAAAATTTTGGCCTTAGAAAGTTTCTGTGAAAATCTCACTTCAGTGTGAAGTGAACTTATTCAAGTTGATAAAAATAAGCCTTATGCTGAGATTTGAAAAAGAACAGAGAACAAAGCAGTTTAATGCTGCTGTGTAAATTCATGATTTAACACATTTTAAAAGCTCTTTGAGTTTCTAAGTTCCTTCAGCTCAGGAAAGACAGAATAGTAGTGGAAAAGGTTCAGTGAAAGGTGAAAAGGATGATCAAAGGTACTTCACTCTCAACTTTCACGACAGGAACAGTTAAGGAAACTTCTATCTGAAAAAGAAAAAAATATGACTATTGATATAACAAAGGGCTAAAAATCATGCATAATCATTGTAATTGTGAGCAGTTACAGTTGGAAGTTGTGTGTGTGGATCCTATGAAAACCATCAGGGACAATTTGCAAATGCTGACTGGTGTCAGCTATTCTGCAAAGGTGATTCTGTAGTGTTATGAAAGTTTACTAACTAACTAAAGTTTAACTGTTAAATCAGTCAGTCTTTATCAACATGCATTCACTTTGTTACTATGTATTCGTTCACATAATACAGTGAAATGGAATGAGATAGTGGAATTTTACTGGAGACGTTGAGGTTTGTTCATACTCAAGTAAAACAAGCCAGCCCTACCGAGCCCTGGAAATAAGGAGGACATTGTTTCTCGGAAGCATAGAACTGTCCATGAAACATAAAGGACACCCATGGGCAACCCAGATAAAGCCAGAATTCTAGTCACTCTGATATGTCTATGAAATCCTTCCAGTGTTATCTCGCAAAACTGACCCCAGGGACATAAATAGACAAGGAGCAAGAATGCTGCAGAAATACAGTTGCCTGGCAAAATTTTACAATGATTAAAAATCAGTAATGTGGGTCTTAGTTATTAGTCAAATAGTGTTGTACTGGAGTGGTTGAAGGATGTAAGAACCCTGTGTAAAACCACTTTCAAGGTAACCCAGTTTGGCTGGGTCATCTTATGCACATGAATAAATATTTAATTTAATCTTGTCATTTTATACTTTGTTTCCTGGCCTCTCTTGGTCAGCACCAATTGTTGCAAATTTTCGTAAAAGTGAGCTACAGTTAGCAGATTTTTTTTTTCTTTTTTTAAACCAGAAAAACTAGGATCATTCCTAAAATACAAGATTGTACTATTTTACACAATAATTCAAGAAATAGTTTGCTAGCCAACAGTTTTTCTCACCTCATCTATCTGTATCTGAAAAAGTCCAGACTGAAATAAATATATTTTACATCAATAAAATGGAATCAGTTATCTGATACTCAACACTGATTAAGCATTTCTACCTCTCTTAGATGTGTAGCTAGCCAGCTCTGAGGTAGAATGACAATTTCCTGTAAAAAATGCATATAGATTATTCAGTAGTTAAATAAGGCCAAATGAAACAATGTCATCCAGAAAAAGCTTTGTTATGGAACACTTGAGAGACAATTTGCATCTTCCTCACTCTTTTACAGCTACATTGATTCAGTGCAATACAACACAGTCCCTCCCCTGCATTTCCTAACCTTGCTTTCAAAGTGACTCAACTTCCCTTCCGTGTCACATGAACACTCTCTTCTTTGCAGACCCAAGTTGGATCAGATCAGATCAGATCAGATCAGATCAGATCAGATCAGATTGTAGTGCCTCTTCCTCACTTAGGCTCAAGCCCTGAACCAACTTAGAACCAAAAAGGGAGTAATTCCCTGAGGTTTCCACTTTATCTGTCCCCTTTGGTTTGCCATTTGCAAGCTGTCTTTGGTGACCTCTGAGTTCCCAGCTCTTGGCTGGTCATTTGCTCCTTCTCAATTTGTCCTGTGATTCAGCCACCCACAGTGCTGGTTAGACGTTGGTGAGCTTTCCTGCTGAGGCTCCTAAAGGGAGGGTCGGCACTTGGGAATGCCAAGGCTTGCTACACAAGCAGGAAACGCTGACAGCAGTGCTGCTCGTTAGCAAACAGAAGCAGCATCCAAGCAAAAAGCCACTTTAACATCCTGCATCCTTTGCACCATTGTCCATGAAATTGGCCCTGTCACCAGGAATTCAGCACGGCTTCTCAGTTGTCACTGCTTGTCCTGTTGCCATCCTACATTCCTTTCCATCCTCTAATAAAATAATCTGATATGAAATGCTGATTGTTGCTTGTGGTTCCTCGAGAACCACATGTAGACAGAATCACATAATCACAGAATGGGTGAGACTGGGGGCGACCACAGTGGTCATCTGGTCCAACCTCTGTGCTCAAGCAGGGCCATCCAAGAGCACATGGCACAGGGTTGTGTCCAGGTGGTTCTTGAAGGTCTCCAGTGAGGGAGACTCTGCCACCTCTCTGCAAAATCTGTCAGTCACCTGCACAGTAAAGAAGTTCTTCCTCAATATTCAGGTGCAATTTCCTGTGCATTAATTTCTCTCCATTGCCTCTTGTCCTGTTGCTTGGCACCACTGGGAAGAGCCTGTCTCCATACTCTCCATGATGTCTCCCTTCAGGTTCTTACAGATATTGGTGAGGTCTCGTCAGTTGTCTCTTCTTGAGCCTGAACAAGTCCAGCTCCTTCAGCTTTGAAGCTCAACTACAAAACTATAAACCAGCTATATTTAGAGAAGGTTCACAAAAAAAGAAAACAAAGAGGATGAGTAAATGAGCTACAAGATAAATCAGGTGCTCTAGGTACTTCTTTTGGAACAGTTTTGCCTTGTGTGTTACTAAATTCACAAATCCTTCTGTCACTGAAAATGTTGGCATAAATCAAACTCTCTAATGCTATTTTTAATACTAGATGGCAGTCATTACTTTATTACAGTGCTGGATGCATGCTGAATCTTTCCCTGAACATACATATGCACTTTCAAAACTTTTCACTATTTGTACATTTTAGCAAACAAAGAAATTAATGCTCATTGGCTATAATTTATTTAATTCTTTTCATTAATTATTATTTTATATTCTAGTGGTTGTTGATCGATTTTTTTTTCTCATGCTAATTAGCCCATATGTTCAGGTTTTTTATTATCTTTTTCCCAGGTAGAGAGGGTTTCAGTACAATTGCTGTATTGTTTTCGGTAGTTTCGTCTTTATCTCGGGGTTCTGCAAAATGTCCTTGTGGTTCATCAATTCCTCATTCCTAGTGTCCAGTTTCAGCAATATATCTCTCACCCAGCTCTGAGACTGCTGAAGCATATCAAGGTTGATTACAGTTGTTTTAGTGAAACTTAAAGTTTTAGTAATTTTCCCAAAGTGTGTTCCCACTAGAGCAGCTTGTGGCAAACCTTGTTGTGTGAATCAATGCATAGAGGTAGCCACTGTGATCACCAAGCCCCAGCTGAAGTGCAAAGAGTGGATTTATTTCATTACCTTACCAACATCACCAGGTGTCAGAGACACGGGGTCTGTTTGTCAGGCTTAGTTCATCCTTGGAAATAGAGGCACATGAGGACACAGGCTCTGTCAGACTCAGTTCAGCCAAGCAGACCATGAGGATGGGCAGGGGCTCACTGCCTGCCCCAGTATAACAAAGGGCTTCACACATGCAGGGTTTATCCCAAGGCTGTGCTTCCATGATCTCTCCCTCTCCCAGCAGGAGGCTCAAGTATGTATGTGAGAGTGTGTTATCCCTACACAGGACCCGTGCTTCCTCAAAACAGGTAGAGGATAAATAACACTAGGCATAATAAATGGAGTTTTCCCACACTGTCATCCTGAGCAGAACTATTCCCTCCTCACCAAATCTTCTAATTTTAACCCCTTCCTCCCAGCACTTTCTAAATGTTCGCTACAGTGGCATATGACAGAGTGGAAAATGAGACTTCTTATGATTCATTAAAACAATTAATTATAAAAAATAATTTAAATTATTAATTGGGAAAGTTATTAGGAAAGTTATATCATTTCCAACACTCCCCCGAAAAAAGTAAAAAAACAATGTGCTGGAAAACCAGCAGTGATAATTCAAGTTGAAAATGAAGAAAGGCACTTTTCTCTCTGAGCCATTGCAGTACATTACATAACAGCTTCTCCTGTCCCTTTTCAGGACACTGATAAAACTATAGCCAAGTGGATGTGGGGTTTTTTTTCACTCTGTAGTCTGCAATAATGCAGCAGTACAGTCTACTAAACTCAGGGAATGCACTTTGTACCACTAAACTATTTTGGGTGGAATATTTTTGGCTTTCAAGGTAAAAATTTACTACTTTGTAAGCATTCATGTAAGAACACTTGAAAAAGAGAAATGCAATCTTTGTTTTTCAAAACGTGCACATGATGACAGTGGTCAGGATCTAAAACAGCAAGAGCAGAAGTTTCAGTTCTGAGTTTCCCAGCCCCACATATTGCAGGCTTGGACTTTGAAACCGAAGGAACCAACTGAGTTGCTGCTTTGCGTTTCTGTGGCTGCTCTTGATGCTGATGATGCGTTCCCTCTTCAGTTGCTGAGCGAAGTGCGTACATTTGCCTCATTCCAGAGGTTTCTTTAGACACAGGTTGCTGCCGGTGAGCAGATCTCTTTCTCCGGCCGCTCTGGAGGATGGAGGGCCCTGCGGCCGCTGAGAAGGGTTTGTTTTCGGGCCGTTTTCCAGGAGCGGGTTTGGCACATCCGTGCCCGTCCGTGCGCGCGTCGGTGCGGGCTCGGCTGGCGGTTCTCTGCTGCCCTCCAGCGGCCGCCGCCCCGCTCGCACCCGGCTGCGCTGCGGGCCCGCCGGTGCCGTCCTGCCGCCTCCGCCGGAGGGAATCACCCTCGGAGGGGTCCCGCGGGGGAGAAAACAATCGCCTCTCGCCTTCTGTCCCCTCTTGCCGCGACATTGCTCGTGTTTCACAGTCCGACGGTGGGCTCGCCACCCCACAGACAGCACCTCTTCTACCCTCCTAAGCGCAGACACAAAGCCTCGCCCACGCGTTCCTGAGCTACGTGGCAGCCCCTCTGCCAAGCAAAACACATTGGATGGACGCTAGCGAGCAGGGGAGTGCGGCTACTTGGATTAAGTTAGTAGGTCCTCCAGCAAGCAGCCTGGTTTTACAGTCTTAGAGGAAACATTTTCGTGTAGAACTCAGCTCGTTTATCAAATTGTTTGATTTGGGAAATAGATTGAAGCATAAAGGTGAAGGTTGTGGGCTGTGCCATCACATAAGCCTTGATTCTTTGGGAACTCAGGTCAGCAAGCTGAAGAAAAGAGTCAGCCGAGAGTGTGGTCAGGGCAGAAACTGGAACGAGGTTCCGAACTGCTGGAGGCTGGAATGCCTGCAATGGCTTTTCAACAGGCAGGCTGAGAGCAGTCATTAATTTGGGGTAGCTTGGGCACTTTTTTGAAGGGCAGTGAGAAATGATTACCTGCAAGAAAGAGACCAAAGGTGACTAGAGGCCCTCCTGGCACCATGTTCCCTGCCGGTGGCTGAGCTAAGACAAGCTCAGGGTGAGGGCTGGGGTCTGCGGCGGTCAGCCAGCACATCCCCAGGGGCAGCCCACAGCAAGGAAGACAACGGGCAGCGGTGAGCGTTCCAGGGTACCTTACAGCTGCCTAAAAGAGAATGGGGAGGAAATAGGAAGTGAGCAAAAGCAAAAACTAATATTCAATCAGTTAGATAAAAAACACACCCCGTTATAAGTCAACAGTTCTCCCTCATCACTTACTTTTGTGGCTCACAGCTATTCTCTAAACAATATTTGAAACTATATAGGGATAGAATAACAGTCTTCATCAGGCAGTAAAATGTATTCATGGTAAAGATGTGTCCTGTAAACCAATACAGCAGGAGAAATCTGAAATGAGGCCTTGCATTTTACACAGAAATTAAGAAAATAGTGCTTAGCCAAAACCCATTAATAAGTCATAATAGTCTTCTCAGGCCTTTCAGATTTTCAGATTTTCAGATTCATTGCCTTAGATTTCTCTAGGTACTGCAACTGTTACAAGAGTTTTTTCAGATAACTACCCATTCTGTGAAATTTTTTTATGCCATCTAAAAAGAAATTAGAGACAGAAGATTATTCCTTTTAAATCCATACATACTTAAACCCTGTTAAAGGTATAGAGTTATTAAATGACATTTCTTTATTTAAAAGAATTTTATTCTGTGATTTTTTTCTAAAAGAATCTTGGTTTCATATTAAAAAAAATAAAATTAATGATGCAAATCCAGACGGCTCAATGAGTGCCTTTTTCTTTAAAATAATGAGGAAGGGCAAAAGAGAAGTTGGGGCCATTTTTGGTTTTGTTTTTCTCCAATAACTCAGAAATCCAAGACATCATTATCGCTTGTGTTTTACTTTTGTATCTATGGATTTTAGCTCCTGAAGAAGTAAAAATGAAGTATTAGTAGGAGGAAATGTTTTTAATCATTGCCAAGGTTCTAGAATTAGTAAATGTGTGCTTCAGTCAGGCCTGAGAACAGCATTTTCTTTTGGCTGCTCAACATCCCAAAGCACTGGGACTGCTCTGTCAGCACAGAGCACCATGAATGGCATGAGACGTGATTTATGAAAAATGAGCCTTCAATACAACCCTGAGACATGATGCGGTATCAAAACTGCCTGGTTTTGCATCAAAATCAAATTTGAGGGGCATCTTTTAATTTCTTCATTCATTTTCTTCAATACTTCTTAGAAAGAGATGGGAAGAGTAAAATTTTTTTATAGCTTCTGGCTTACATTTTTTCCTGAGCCTGTAGATGCTGTAAAGTGTCTCTGACATCTGATAGTTATAGGTACCAATGCTCCATCCATGCAATTTAAGAGAACAGTGTCGTTTTTAGGACAGTCTTCCAGCAAGCCTGTTACTGTAGAAGTTATTTCCCAGTTTATTATTTGAAGCAAAAGAACCCGAATTTTAGAAAATGCTGCAGAGTCACAAATTTTCCATATTTAAGACATCTGTTTTTTAAGTTTCCTGCTGCTATGGCAGCTTTGGCAATAAATGCCTTTTAAATATCCCTTTGATGAGTCACAAGTGTCCATTGAACTCTCTTTGTGGTGAACTATCTTTTCATTTCCATTCAAAGAGTCTCATTGCTCTTTTACATTAATTGTTCACTCTCTCTGATCTAATATTAAGGAACAAAGAGGTAATGCTTCATATTTGTACAATCACAAAAGAAATCTTACCAAATTCCTTATCTTCTGACACAGTCATAAGTATAGTGAGAGGAAACATTGCATCACATTCAAGCAGCTCCAAAATAGGGCCTCAAAAACCTTGGGTGCTCACATAGCTGAACAATAACTTTGTAAGCATCAGATACAACACACTGAATACTGTCAACTTTGGGTTTTCATCTCTACTGTTTATCAGAAATAAAATCTAATAAATAGTCACATTTGTTCCCAAGACACTACATCTGTAGATATTTTTATTTTACATGTACTCTGAAGAGGATGATAAAAAATTACTTTAGATGAGACTAAAAAATAATCCGCCTCTATACTATAACCACTTTCAACCCCACATACCTAAAGTTAGTCTCTTTGCTTGGGAGCTTTAAGCCTCTTCAGTTCTATATACAATCTCAATGCCTGGTGATCTGTGGGAGCTTATACAAATAATTGGGGCAGTCTCTTAGGCTTCACCATTCAGTTGCCTGTGTCTGGTTTGATGGCATCAGTCTGGACAGTTCAGGGAACAGCTCTGGAGAAGAACTGTGCTGGCAGAGTATTGGACACCTAGAGGCTTCTGTTGGAGGACTGATACACCTCATTTCTTTTGCAGTTTTTACAAGCTATGTTGGAAGGTAATATATGCAAACAGCTTATGGTGGGGAAAGCCTTACATATATATATATATGTATTCTGAATTTTTTTTTTACATATGTTCAATCTTGTAATCAGCACTGAAAAAATGTGCACTGTTGTAGAAAGGAGTTATTTTGAAATAAAAGTCAGTTAATTTACTTTGAACAGATAATAATGGATGCAGGTAATCTTTTGAATATACCTAATGAGCTTATTTGGCTTTTTGAAGTCAATTTTGTGTCTCAGTGGGCATCCTTAGTGATTTTTTTAGTTGCAGTAAGTAATTTCATAAAATAATAAGGTTTTCAACAGGGAATTTAGTCAAGTTAGAATTCCAAGACTAGAATGCATTTCCTAGCAGCTGGAGATTGGCTTTTTTTTTTTCAAAAGAATACAGTCTTCATCTCCATTTCTGGAAAATAGTCAACATAAAAGGAACCAGCACAGTAAAATTCCAATGGAGACCCTCCTTATGCTGTTAGTTTACTATAGTGCATTTTTTTTTTTTTTGCATGATTATTTCTAAAACATGGCCTGGAGTTAAAATTGATTAAATTTATTAAGTCCTTAAAATGAACTATTTTTCTGCATAAGATCTTGAGTTTAGACTTGTAGCTTTGATCAACCACTTTATTCTAGAAGCAAATTTATAGTCTGTTTTCATGTTATTACTGAGAGTTTCTGAGAGTCCTGCTTAAAAAAATCTGAATGGTCCCAAGACCCCATCTACCTCTTCAAAAGAACTTTAAAGCCTTTGCCCAACCCACATCACTGGCCTATCTAATAACACAGAATGCTGCATGGATTGCTAGTGCCTTTAACTATGTTTCTGCAGAACTAAAATTAAGAAGTGCAAATGGCTCCACTTTTCTACTGTAATGCAATTTTACCAATATTAAATTTACTTAATTCATATTAATTTTTTTTTGTAACAAATGCTTATCAAGACACTTCATAACATAATTAGAAACCTCATGAGGTCTGTGTTCAATTTTGTGTTTAAAAGTCAGTCATAAACTGACCAAAAAAAAAATCGATGTATGATCCATTATTTTTATTCTCAGAAGTGTATTCCTTTCTTACTGTCACCTTTGTTCCAAGTTTCAAAATCCACTACAGCTGATGCAAGTCTTTCCATCAGTTTTCACTAGGCTTTGGTCAAGCCCCACATGTCAATGAACAAGCTGAAACTCATTGTATCTCCTTGTTTACAGAAGTGATGAAGCAGGTCAAAATCCTCATTTAATCTCACTGTGGGGGATAGGCCACTGATGAAAGAGCACACTAGCAAAAAGGAAGATTTTGAGGACACGGACCTGAAACAACCTGCTGTGCAAGTGCCATTTAATTACCTTAGTTCTCTGATCTTAATTTCTCTTGATACAACCTGCTACAAATTGAACATTTCAGAATAAACAAAAGGTTATTTCTGTTCCCTGTCTTTGTTTTCAATTACCTTTGATGTTGGCATAATGGATGAATGTACACAGGGTTGTAGAGTGCAGTGGGAAGACCTGTAAGCTTGAAGGGAGTTTTACCTCATGTGTGAGAACATGTGGCCCTGTCAGACCTCCCAGGAAAATCCTTGACTTCAGCCATTTCCCTCTGCCACACAGCCCAATGTCTTTGTGTTGCCCTTTCCTCTCACAGACATCCTTCTAGGTTTGAGGTCAGCAGCAATTGAACTGTATCCACTTTTCCTTACTACCCCACACATCTTTCTTAAAAGTGCATAGTCAGTGGATTATTGCATAATCCAACTAGGTTTTATAAAACTCGGTGAGAAACTGGCACAGCTTTTTTGTCTCCAAATTAGTGACCATATACATCAGTTCTCAGTCAGGAAGAAAATCCAAAACTTGGGATGGTAAATTCCTCTGAGGAATTTACTTCTGTACGAAGGGTCAGTATAGAAGACTCATGTGGTTCTAGTTGATGCTCATCTCCAGGAATGTTATTATAACATTTGCAAGTAGAAAGTATGTTTGGTGGTATATTCATAATCCCAGCATGATCTTCAATTAACACTATCTTTCATGAGGAAAAGTCCAAAAGGTCCCAAGGCCTCTCATCCCTCCTAGCAGCACACACACACAAATTCCTCTATAGCAAATATCATATCTGTCAGCACAAAAGGAGAAAGTATTCATGTCAGTGTCAGTTACCAAATGTGTTTCTGTGTTTAGAATTCATGATAATTTATTCTAATGATTTTCTAAAGAATTTTTACAAAGTGTTTAGATTTCTATTTGTTCCCATATCAGCTGTTATAACAGATAGGGTCTAGACGTATACAAGATAGGGTCTGCTGATTTTAGTGAGTGCTGAGTACTTGCATGCAAAATGAGCAGACTCACTGAAGCAGATGAATAAGCCTCTACTCAACATTACAATATTTTTTCTATGCTACTGCAAGAACACAAAGAGGAAAAACTAACTCAAATAGAAAACAAAATTAATTCTCTTGGGATTGTCTGAATCAGAATTCTAAGTGGCCTGAAAGCCTGACAACAGTTAAATGGAAAAATATACTTATTTGATAGTGCTGTGCACCTCCACTGGAGTACTGCAAGAAGAGAAATTATATATGGTCATAAAAAAACTAAATCAATTCAAAAGCCTTTTTGCTACCTCTTTAGCATATAATTGCAAATACAATCTGAATCAGGTATAATATCATTTCAATGTGTTGACTCTTATCCACAACCTCAGGACAGGAAATATCTGCCTTTTTCTTCTCTTCTCCCGATTGAAATACCACGTGTTGTGCCTTCAAAATTGTTGATAGCCTTTTTCCCCGGAGAGGCTTCTTTAATGAATTTTTAGTACTATCACCAAGCAGTTAATGGTGAATTTTTGGTCAGAACAGAAGGTGTTCATCATGGAAGAAGACAGGACAAAAAGGGAAAAAGCATTTGTTGCAATTTCCAGCTCTGTGGCGCTGACAGAAGAGAATCTTTTGCACATCCTTATGCTTAAGGCGTTAATGCACAAGATAGGCAATAACAGGAGAATTAATGTCAATATAGCATGTTATACAGGTCTGTGAACCCTGCAGTGCCTCAGATTCCTGAATCTAAAAATAATTGCAGCATGACCTAGTGCAGATTATCAGATGACAACATAAGTTTTGTAAGAAGCAAGAATCCAGAAAATAGGGAAATTTCATACCTAGTAGATTCCATATGGAATATATATGCTAGTGAAGGAAAAGTAGATAGTTATGAGGGATTTTCAATGACAAAAGCAAAGTGGAAAGAGCATAAAAGATGATAGATCTAACTTTACCAAAAAAAAAAAAAATACTGATGGAAATCTCTTTGAGGAAAAAGCTATAAGGACATTTTACTTTTAAAAAAGAACTGCATATTGTCTAAGGTAGAAATCTTAGGACTGTCTTGTGTGATGAAAACTTAGTTGAATTAAAATATGTCTTTGCATAAAAAGAGGGGATATTGACCTTTTCTATTCAAATTAGGCATGCCTTTGAAGGAGAATTTAAATTGAGTCATAGCCTGGAATCTTTGATTTACATCAAATAATTGGATATGTACTTCCAACATGTAAAGCAGGCAGCAGCTGAAATGATCTGAACCAAAACAAGATTTTCAAAATCATCACTGAATTATTCAGAACAAAGGCCATGAGTATTGGGAACAAAAGGAAGAGTAAGAAAAGTATTAAAGTGCAGATGATTCACATAGGAAAATCCTATATATAAAGTAATAGCCTCTCTGCTACTAGAATTGAGAATTTTATTACTAGGTGGTCAAGTGCTCAGGTCAGAAAAACAAATCAAGTGCTAGAAATTACAAAGAAAGCAATAGAGGACACAAAAGGAAAGATTTTTTTTTTTTCCCCTATATGAACCCCATGTGCCTGCACCTTGGATATTCTGGGATGTTACAACTCTTCTACCCCAGGGACTAGAACAGGTTCAGAGAAAGGCAGCAGGGATGATCAAAGTCTGGACCAGCTCTGTGAGGAGCAAGTACCAGCATGAGGAAGAAACTGCTGAGAAGGGAATACAGTGGAGGCCTCTGCAGCCATTAGCAACACATGGAATAAATGGAGAAAAATTGTGTTTTACAGTTCAAGAGACAGCAACATTGCTCTCAAATAAAGCAAGCAGGCAGCAGATGCAGAACAAACAACAGGAGATGGTCTTCCACACAATGAGTAAATAAGCTCTAAAAACTCTAGAGATAGTGTATATGGATTCAATAAGTGTTTGGGGAGAGGCAAGAAGAAATATCCACAGGGGACTAAGTTAAGGGGCTGAAAATTACTCTGGTATTACTCTGAAAATACCACTATATGATCACTGGGGTTTGTATTCTGCACAAGACATCTGCTGTTGGTTGCTACAGATTGGTGGGTTATGACCATTGGCATCATGTGTCATTTTTATACTCTTAGGCTGCTGTAGTTTTGTGCTTCTGTCTTAACAAATTTAATTTGTATTTCTACATTAGGTTGATGCACAATGTAAATTATCTTCCACCTGTCGAAAAGGACAGGAGCATCAAAGAGCTGTTGGTAGGGATCTGTAAATTAGAATTAAATAGCAAGTTCTTGATAGTGATTTTACCATCAAAAACAGAAACAGGCATTTCTTTCATAAAGGCAGGTTTGTTGCCATACAAGCAGAAGGAATATTAAAAAGTGATATAACAAGTTTGCAACTTAGAAATCCAAAGGCATTTGGGATGCCTTAGCATATGGGAATTTAGATTACCCATTGATACTTGGCTCAGAGTTCAGGAAACAGTGTAACTACGTTAAAAATGTTGCATACTATGAATATTTGGCGTATCTTTTTTCATATTATCCCTTTAAAAAACAATTTATAGTCCATGAGAACCAATCAAAAGCTTGGGACACTTTTGATGTTAGATGAGGTAGAAGCTTAGAGTCAGAGACAAGAAGTTCATTAACTAAGCACAGAAATGAATAGCAGTGTAAGTACTCTAGGAAAGTAAGCTTATGAATTGAGTGAGAGAAGCTCAGTGAGAAGGTCTGTCCAAAACAGTCTTTCAGAAGTAGCAGCAGAATGACCAATGACTGAAAACAGTTAATCCAAACTTCTCTGTCCTTTAAAGGTGCTTCAAGAACCCCTACCATATTGATACTGTAACACGACCAGCCTGAAAATCTCACTCCTTTGATTTTACTGGGATTAAAGTGTGCATGTTTCCCTGTATCTTCAATAATTGAATTCAGTTTCTTAGCTGAACTAGTTTAGGGGAGGATTTACTGCTCAGAGAGACTGTCAGTGCTGCTCAGCAATCCTGCAGTGATTGATCCTCAGGACAATTTCTCTCTCTTTGCAAGGCTGTGGAGGCAATAGGTGGGGGATGATGGATGTGGGTTGTATATTCAAAGGCAGATACAACCTACTGAGACTTTACATCTTGGGCTCCAACAGTCAGAGCTGGGGTCTTCCAGAAAGAGATTCAGGAGTGAAATTCCAATTTCACCACTTTAAATTTCTCTCTGGAGTGCTTATCTCTCTACACTGGCTGTGCAGGGAGCTAAGGCACTGGGGCTTGCTATGCTAATATTGAGATTTGGGATGCTACTGCCCTTTGAAGATCTGTCACTGCATGCCAGAAGCCTGTTGGATTTCGAAGTAACATCACAAAGCCCCCAGGAGTGCTAGGGAGGCCAAGAGCAGAAGCTCCAGCTCGATGAAAACACAAACCACAGAAGGTCAATGACTCATCAGTGCAGGCATGCAGCCCTGGGAGCCGGGAAGAGCTGGTTTGGGGAGCTGGGCAGAGCTGGCTGGGGGAGCAGGGAATTCCAAAGAGAGCAGAGATGTATCTTATGTATGTAAACCATCCAGTATACAGTAAAAACACAAGATAACAGGAAATGTAGATAACAGGCACAGTAACTACTAGGGGACAAAAGAAGAGCAGAAATTGCTCCAGCACCCTCTCTTCCAACTACAGAGGAGTAATGTCTGAGTAATGTCACTGCTCCATCACTGCTAACACATCCCTCATCCTTTGTAATGAAGGAACACTTTCTGATTTGCCATCCCCTTCCTTTTGCTCCCATGATTCAGCAGTTTTATGTAAAGTGTTTTCCTTTATTAAATCCTCAGGTTAAGTAAATAAGTGCATTGAAAAGCAGTTTGTATCTCTGTTTTCTGCTTCTACTTTCCCATAGGACAGTGTGATTTACTATCCCAGTGATTTGTTATCAAACCAATGTGAAATAGGGTGCAAAGTTGTGATGATGTGCATGCATTGGAAACATTTAACAGTTTAGAAGAGAAATTAAAATTGTGAGATGGCAAAGTGAACTGTGAAAATACTTGTTATATGAGAGAGACAAAGAACCAATGGCTCAATGAATGTCACTAGTTTTTCCATTGTGTTTAAAAAATGACACTTGAACACACACAAAAAGTTATTTCCAGAGTAGATGACTGGATTCTACATATTTAACATACAATACTTAGCAATGACTCCTGGCCTGTGGAACTGTCTCTTTATTCCTTCATAGACGGAATGTGCTCTAGATAGGACATCCCACTGCTGAGTGGACTGGATTTTGTTTGTCTCCCTAAAAGGCTTCATATGTTTCACGGAAAGTCTTCCAGATGAGGTAAAGTAAATCTTACTTCCTCTATATTTCCTCTTGTATGACTATTCTGACAGTAGAGCAAAATATTCACTTTTTTGAACCATAAGACACTTCAAGAACTTTAGTAGCTAAAGTCACAGAAATCCAGTGCACAACCTCCTTTGCAGCTGCCATCATAATTTCTCTAGTTACCTTCTTCATCAGCCACTCTGCCTGATGTACATCTTGGAGCTTGCTCCCCTTGAAGTTATATTGTTATTGCCACACCTTTGAAAGATAGCATCTGGAGTTCAGTCATCACAATGCAAATACCACCCCAAAGTAGGTGCCTCCCACACTGTTTGTTCACAGCCAGGTGCCAGTGATGCACTGCTTGGGTGAATCTCATTTGCATGTTTGTATTAAGGGTGCCTGTCAAATACACACACTTCATAGCTCACCAGGTACAGGCTGGGAAATATTTATATTTTTAATTAATAACCAACACAATAGAACAATAAAGTGCAGGATGTATCTGAAAAAATGAACTCTGTTGAAAGCAGTGAAAAAGGCATCTAGTTTAGGGGAGAAGCGTCTCAACAATCTCCAAGGATGTCAGAGATGGAGAACTTCCAGAAAGGGACCAATAAAGGAGATTTTTTTTCTGATAAATGTAACCTCTGACATAAAACCTGGACAAAGAGAGAACTTTCTGATTGTGTTGGCCAGCATAGAGCCTACAACAGGTTGTCTGAATGCAGACAGACTTAATGGTTTTTTTGGGGTTTTTTTTGGTGTGGGTTTTTTTTTTGCTGTTGTTGTTGTGGAATTTTTTTATTATTATTATTTAATTTTTGGTATGAAAAGATAAAAGCACAGGGGTTTTTTTTGTTTTTTTGTTTTTTTTTTTTTTTTTGTTGTTGTTGTTGTTGTTTTTGAGGGTTTTTTTGGTTGGTTTTTTTTTTTTTTTGGTTTGGTTTGTTTTTTTTTTTTTTTTTTTTTTTTTTCCCACTGGTGTCAATTATAAGACTACTTGTAACTGTGTAGCTGTCCTGGCTGTTTGAGAAGTTGTAAACAAGTACTTTCCACACCAGTTATCTTAACCTAAATCAAGTGAAACAGGGTATCAGCCTTTGGGTAATATTACACAACTTTTGCCCTTAAAAGTAGGAAACTGAAATTTTCATTGAGGACATTTTGTCCCAGCAGGCTGTTTTGGGATATTCAGCTGGTAATAGGTTTTTCCACAAAAGCTGCTCTAGTCAGTTTGAGATCTAGAATCATACGAGCCAAGAAAGGTGTAACACGCTGAGGACTGTGCCTGACACCCAGCAGTCCCCAGGGTATATTTAGCAGTTGTCACCTCTTCATGCAGCTTAGCACACTTTTTTCATTAATTGTTAGAAAGCATTAAGAATTCCTCTCAGGCCTTCTATCCAATAATCATTATTACACTCATTACCAAGTTAATTGCAGTAAGCAGTCATGATTTTAATACTTTTCCTGACACCTGCTTAAAAGAAGTTCATATAAGCATTAAATAATACAGCTACTTAGTAACAGCATTGGAAAGGGAATTCAGACATCTAATGGAATTATACTACTCTCTAAGCTCACAATGTTAAAATGTAGCAAAAAGCAAAATAGGCAACTGGAATGAAGGCAAAAAACTTACTCAGTTTTAATAAAGGAACAGTTCTTTCAGCTCAGGTTAGACTTAAAGCATACAAAAATATAAACCAAGATAAAACTTCCTTATCTTAGCTGAAACTACAAACTAAACTAAGCATATAAACGAACAGAGCATGTGCCTCAAGCAGGGGTATATAAAAGAAAGATTAAAAAACTGTGTTAAATTGAAATGACAGTTGTCTCACATTTCTTAATGTTGAATGAACTACCTCAGAAAACAGAAACAAAATCTAAGAAACATTACTGTTCGAGTGATTTCATCGCGTTAAACCTTTCTTGCATCAGATGAGAGAAAAGAATTCTTGAAAAGAGATAGTTGAATAGGACAAAATCCTTCATATACTTTATATTGAAGAAAAATAAAGACCCAAAGTTCCAGTAGTTCATAAGAAGAACCCAGTAATATATTATAAACTGCATACTAATGATAGGAAAAATGTTTGAAAGTATGAAGGTCACATCCAGTCAATACAGAGCCAAATCCTCCTGGGTTTTACCTTGTACTTTGAATAGTGTAAATACAATTATACAAATGAGTCCCAGCTCACACCCTGTTGGAAAACAGCAGGAGAAATGGTGCAGAGTGGTAGTGGGCCAGCAGGATGCTCCCTGCCTGCACCTCCAGCTGTGTCCTACTTCCCCTCTGGGCTGTTTGGAGGACAGTGGCAGTGTGAACCCATACTTTTTGTTCTCTGTCTTTGCCAGTTTTCCTGGTTTTCCTGCTGAGCTGTGGCTCTGCTGATGCTGCCCAGCCCTACTCCATCAGCACACGAAGGAGTTCCCAGTGCAAGGCTGAACAAACCCATGTGGTGAGGCGTGGTGCACTGAGTGTTAACAGAATCACTGAACCATTTTGTTATGGCTCCAGCTATGCTGCTTGCTACAAGCTTCCTGCCAGTGATACACTGCAATAGTGAAGGCTACAAATGTATTACAGCTGTCAGCCAGCTGTAAATAACAACCAGTTGTGTTCAACACGTCAAACCACTGCGAGAATAGAGCCTGAGGAATCTATTTTGTTCGGAATAGAACCAAATCTTAGCCGTAGTTCTCATAGTTCTCTCATCATGTCCAAATGATTAAACTGAAGCTGCAGTGCACTTGAAAAAGAATTTAGGATTGCTATTAAACAAAGATTGAATATTGAAAACCTTCTTGATGAGGAGAAAATGTCAAATTAATGTACATTTGCAATCAGGACACAGCTGTGGAAAGTTACCTCAATTTATGTCACTGATTGAGGAATGGGGAGTAAAACAGTGATTTCAGTTACTTCCTCAAAGAGGAAATAGGAATGAGAAGTCAGTATAACAAGTCATTTGTTTGCTCCCCAACTCCACCAGACATGGCTCAAGAATGAGGCAAAATTTGCAGTTCATTTCAGATGACAAAAACAGTGAAAAACAAATCTAAAAGTAATAGCAAACGCAGCAGAACACAGTATTTGGGGAGGTGGTCAAGAAGATCCAGTTAGGCATCACAACTCAGGTTGCAGCTGTGGCAGTGATCAGTTGATCTGTGGAGGCCACAGATGTTACACTGAAGGGAGGTTGTTCCTTTGCCCAGAGATTTACAGATACAGACTTCATATTAGTAAGAGTTCCTGACAGAGCAATGCAACTTTTAAGAGCCACCAAATGATGTTTATAGTGATTATAAAATGTAAATTGTAGAGGCTGATATTAGATTATTCTAACATTTATAAGATTCATATAATGCCTGAGCTCCTTCTCTGTTACTTCTGGCAGGAAATGGCCTTGTCCGGGCAGCAGCAGGATGTGATGCATTAAGAGCTGTACTGGAGCCTGCTAAAATAACAACAAAGATTTTCAAATGCAATAGCTGTCCTTCAGTTGCTCTTATAATGCTTTATTAAAATACCATCTGGAAATATCAACCATGTCCTTTGTTGCCAAATAATCACCAGCTTTAATAAAGACAACAAGTTAGAACAAAATCTTGAATGGGCATTTCTGGCTACCTAAATATCAATTTCTTCTATCAAAAGAGGACAAAGTCAAGGTTGAAGTTACAATAACATGGCCTTCACATTTTATAGATTAAGTCCTTCATGAACGTGTCTACATCATAGTTTAGTTTTTCATTTGATGAATACTGAATTCCTTCTCTTGTTGGCCCATTTGAACTTTGATGAAATGGAAATTTTGTGTAGAAATAATTAAATAACTTAGCAGAGGTGCCTTAGTGGAAAACAGAAAGTTAAATGGGTCCATTTTGTTCTGAGCTTTGACAAGAATTTAAATAAATGTCCTTCCTTTCTTTAAAAATTTGCTTGGAGAAGTGCCATCAAATCAAATCTTTCTACATCATTTTTTACCAGTAAATAAACATTTTCAGCATTTAATGCTGTTAACAAACAAGACCAGTTCCTCCAAACTGGAATTCAAGATGCCTTTTATTTTTCCACACCACCTACCCCAGCCCATCTGGAATCCATTCCGGTTCTGTCTTCTGGAAAGTTAATACAGCTATTGATTAGGCATTTCTTGAAACAGCCCCATTTACAAGACAGTAATACGCATCATTTCATGTAAGGCTAAACATTTGCATGAACTGATTTTTCAGAGTTATCCAGAAAATATTTGTCCTTATTTTCTTGGGTATGGTTGTTAGCTTAATTTTTTTTCTATAATGCACTGATTCTTCTGGAATCAACAGCACTCAGAGGGCTTGTTACACTGCAATACTCAGCAAAAGTGCTGTAAAATTGTCTAGGATTTCAATTTATTCAAAGACAGTATTTTAGTTCACAGTTATAGCTATGAATCTGACATTCACAAAACACAAATGATGAGATTAACATGCTTCTGAACAGTGAAAGATAATCTCTGTCTGACCTAAATCACTTCAGAATAGTAGAAGTTATTGGTAGAATGTGAGTCTTTCCTTTTACATGACTTACATCCTGTTTTCAAGCCCAGACTAGTCAGGATGTCTCTACAGCTTTTGAAATCTAATCCCTGTCTTTTCAAAGGACTGTGGGTGGATTTGGCGAGAAAACTTCACAATGATAGATATTGTTGTAGTGCAATTTTATTCTGAAAACACACCAAAATGTTATGCCTAGTATTCCTCCTCTTGTGGATCCCTGTTTGACAGCCAGGATTTATAAATTACTATGAGCCAATATTTTGTTTTAATCGAATATTTCATCAATTAAGGGGAATTTTCTTCAGATAATGTGAGGGATGTGAAAGCTAGATCCCTTGTTAGACTGCTTTTTAAACAATTTTCTTGCAAGCCTCAAGGCAATGAACTGATGCCTTCTGAATGTCATTTTACTCTCTATTTTCAGCACAGAAATTAAACTTGGATTGCATATATTAGTATCAGGAAGAATCATAAATGTTGAAGCTGTGGGAAAATAAAATACCAAATTTGAGATCCACCAGCTGATTTTTCCACAAACATTGCGGCCTAGTTCAGAACTATTTTCTAAAAGCTCAGCCTGCCATTCCTGTAAATGAAAATAATTTATACACTGAACTTATAGCAGATTTCTTGTAAATGGCCTGAATAATAATCACTCTTGGGACAATATTTCTGCTTACATTATCCTTGTGTGCCATGGGTTGATTTCTCAGCATTGCAGTTCTCGTATTTGTGTGGTTGTTTACTTACCTTCCCTTTAGCAGAAAGGGAATGATCATATGCTGTGTCCTCAATATGACACAGACAGAGCATGTTTCAAAAACCACAAGCATAACCTTTGTGGAAAAATCACACATGCTGCTACAAGGCACAGAACACTGGTTTCCTGCCAAATGTCATTTTCTTCTCCCACAGGACAGAAATAGAGTGGCAGAAGAAGGGAAAAGAATCATGAGCAGCTGAAGCCCTCTCCTACATCCTTCAGCATTATTTTGCCATGCCAGAGGCAGGTAGCTGACCCACCTGAGCAGGTGACCCAAGCTCTGGAAGACTAATTGGCAAGATGACTTTCACAGACCTTGACTGTGCAGATGTTGTGATCAACTGGAAGAACATCTGGAATACTTGAACATTTGAGTGCAAAGTGCCCTGTGAGGCGGTCTCCTCTTTCCATTGCTTTTCCTGAGGTGAAGCCAGTTTCACACAGGGCAACACCACTTGCCAAGGCCTGCAGTCCTGCTCTCCTGGTCAGATTTGCACCCCTCAGCTACCACTGCCTCTGGATCAAGACTGAGCTGCCTTGCATGTCCCTTGGCTGTATCATGTATGACTATGGCTTGGGTGGTAAAGCCTGATATGGGGGTATTGCTGTATGATGAAGGTATGTAAACAACTGCTGAAACACCCTCTCAGTGCATCTTGTGCCTGTGTTCAAAATGGCAATTGTTTTTAGTGTCAGTATTGCATGAAGTATGCAGCTTAGAGCAGAGTTCAAAGCTCCCCAAAACGTGGGGTGAAAAAGCACAAGAGGAAACAATGTTCTGTCAAGTTACTCAAGCTTTTTCAGAGAATAATTAATTTTTTTATTGATCCACTGTCCTTGTGAGACCCCTGAACACTGACCACAATTTCTTAAAATTATGTGTCTGTCTTTTTGCAGCCTTTTTAAGCTTCACAAGTATCTGTCAGTCCCTCCAAGAGTCTCAGAGCATCAGGACTTACTGTTTAAATAGTACCACTGAGCAAATCCCCTTTTGGTTCTGTGCCCAGGGAACACAGAGGAAAATGTCCCCCCAGGTGTGCTCAACACTGGCAGTGAGCAGCTGAGAGCAGTGCAGGTAGCTCACACACGTGGATGGCAACACTGGGCAAGCAGGGTCTGAAAAATGAGCTCCCCTCTCTGCAGCAGGGCATCAGCCTAGCCCAAAGGGGTTAGGTACAGTGAATACTGACGCTTGGTACAGGAGTGAAACCCTGAAACAGGCCTCGTGTGTATGAGGTGATTATTCTCTTTTTCTCCTAGGACACTTAGGGCTGAGACACCATCAGACATTTAGTGTAGACAGCTGTGAGCCTGCATTTTAATGCGCTGTACAAAATTATAAGTTTCTTTTGGCATTTCTCTGGTACCACTTCAATTATGCAGGGAAAACTGCCTTGGCACACTCTTCAGTATGAGAGTTGTTAATTTTACAGAACAATCCCTTAAATGGGCAGAAACTCAAATATAAACTCATAATGCTGGATATATTGCATCTACCCAAGAACATACACTCACATCCATGCCAATCATTCTTAAAAAAAGAATTGGTTGGTTTCAGGGTTTAAAATATTGATAGTAACACATGCAAATTTGAAGCAGGCTGTGCAATCTAGTCATTGGGACTTTATGCACAGGCATTCTGGCAACTGTTTACCTCTCTTAGGGCTTGTTGATGTACTTGAGCAAATCACTTCATTGCTGGTCCTATGTCGCCCCCAAAAATGTCTCAACTGTTGTTAGATACCACCAGAAAAAGGAGAAATATGTAAGAAGTTACAGGTATCATAATGCATTAAGAAACCACATATACTTCTAGGAATTACTGATTACAGTGCCTCAAAGACAGCTACTCCTGTGCACCAAAACATATCTCCAAATCTCAAGTTGAAAGTCTCAAAAATAACTCATGCAGGTAATAATTATTCTGCATATGGTGGAGATTTGACCAACTAAAACAATACAGTGAAAAAAATCGCATCAAAATACAGAAAATGCTATGTAGAAAAACTTCTTTTGTATTATTTCTATTGTCTTTGTGACAGAAGCATATTGTACCACCAAGCGTCAAATGGGGATAAAAAAGACTGAAGTCCTCCAAATTTCTTTAGGGTATCTTTCAAAAATTAAACACACATGGAGTGTGTGTTTAATTTCTGAAATTTTTTGTGATCATACCTCAATAGACAGGGAAGTACAGACATGAATTAATCTACCCATGAAATTCAATAACATATGTTTACATGATCAAGAATGAGCCTCATGGAAATAAACAGTATATACATGCTTAGAAAATAATTATAGCTACAGTTGTTTTGACTGACAATGAAATCAGTCTTGCAGTCACCTACTGCTCTTACTCAGGCAAGAAAGAGTAAAAATGTAGACAAACTGGCTTAAACACCGTAGTGTTAGACACTTTAGTAAATATGCAAATGGTAGAAAATACTGAATCAATTGCATAGAGATGAAAACAGATACAATAGAGAGAGATGCAGATGCACAGTTATATCATTATTTAGAGGGATATTGATGACCAGATATATCACTGTATGGAGAGATATAGATGTAATTAAATAAGCCACCCTCCCCAATTGGTTACTGTTTAAAATAAATGGATGAAATTGTAAAGAAATCAGTGTTCTTAGAAAACTGATACAAAAAATAAGATATGAAACAGGGAAAATTAAGATAAGTGACAAAATATTTCTAGGGCTTTATGAAGAAAGCTTATAGAATGAGTTAAAAAGTTTAACATAATAACTGTGAGTGGGGTTTTTATATCTCTTTGAGAAATGATACTACTGTGATACTTGCACCAAATTCAGTGCAAGATTGACAGCTATAATGCTAATCATTAAAAAATAGGCTTCTGGTTTGTACATTTAAAGAATGTTAGATATCATGACCAGTAAAGACATGAAAGAGGATTTTTATTTAAAGGCTGAGATTCAGAAAAAAAAACAGTCTGAAAAAAGATTGAATCAAATCAAGCCTCTTTAGCAAATAGAGAATTCATACATAATCACATTTACACTCTCAGATATAACCAATAGAAAAGGGATTTGCTTATGGAGAGTAATGAATTTTGCTACTTATTCACAGTTTGAACAGGGGATGCATAAAATGCAGCGTGACATAATGCTAGAACCTGTCACAATAGTGGCAAACCTACATTTGGGCCATCAAGCCTGCTTGAGACAGGCATAGAGACACACACATGAGCCAGTGCTAACCTTGGAGTTCTGTGGCTCTCTAATCTAACAGCTGACCTTAAAAAAAAGGATGTGACATAACCCTGCTACTTTGGCACCTCAGTAATTCAACTTGCTTCTGAAGTTAGATTTTTAATGATGAACAATATTTTTTGGCACTTCTGGTCCCTAAAATGCCATCCTTGTTTTGCTGAACTAACAAAACGGAGGCTACCCAATGCATCAAACCAGTGACATGCAGTATTGCTCTATAAATCAGCAGTTTTGTTCCTGGATTATCTAATAGGCATCTGCAAAAGACTCTAAAGAGAAAATAAATACATTTTTCAGGCTTAAATCCCATTCAAACAACCCTCAAGTGCTGGAAGAAAATATTTACAGACTTGTTAATTGAAAATGGTGCTGATATTAGAAAATTTCAGTGTAAGGTTTGTCTCTGAAAAACTGAATGAAACCTGGAAAGAGGGATTGCCGTGTTCTGTACACCCTTAGAGAGACATTACACTAGTTTGATATTAAAATTGTCATGGGCTACACTACAGGATACCACATCTCCAGAACAGGCAATAGATTCTTCATGGACCCCATCTGTAATTGTCCTGAATATAACTATTGACTGCAGTAAGCAGGTGGCAATTATACCTGTTTGATTAATGACTGTGACAACTATGACCATATTCCTCTTTCAGTTAATGCTATTCTATGACAGTAAAAATGCATTTTTACATGCTACAATGTTTAATGTGAGGGACATCTGGGGAGTCCAAACACATAAGCTTTGAATTCAGTCATTTTTGGACCTGAGGCTACTAGCTAAATTGCATCCTGCTCCATGTTGCTCCTGGATAATAATATGAATTGGGAGTCTGGATGACTCATTAGGGCACAGATGAACTACATTTAAAGTGTTGAAGAAAGAACTTGTATTACTTTCTACTCTTTGCTTAGAAATATTTGGATTTTTCCATGTATGCAGTTAGGGCTACTTAGGAAGACAAGAGCAGCTCTTGTAGAAATATCTCTTTCTGCTCATCAGCAGCTGTCTCAGTGACTGTTTATTATCCCAGGATGGGTACTGCTCATGATTTATAAGCCAGTGCCTTATTCTGTTTCTCAAATTTTGAGTTTTTGCACACCCAAAGACTGTGAGCCGCAGCCACACCGTAGCATTTGCAAAATGCCTTGTTCCAAGCAAATGTACAGGAACAGGAAGTGCATAGGCTGGCTTTCAGATCTTCACTTTGTTTCTCACACTTGTCATCTGTGTGCCACCACCAGCCAAGATTTTGTTAGCTGGTATCGAGAGGAAATGGTATTGTGGGCAACCCAAGTGACTGCACTGGCTGGATGAGTTCCCTTCCATTTTTGCATGGGAGATACCTGGCATCTCCAGAGATGGAAAGTTACAATGTGAAGAAGACACAGTCAGAAACTCTGAGCTTTTTGAAGAACACTTGTCTCCACTGAAGTAGTCTTTTGCCCTTCCAGCATTGTGCTCAAAACATGAAACTCAAATGATGGTGTCATGAAAGAAAGAAGTGGCAGCGGCTTCCAGATTTCAGTTATGGAATATTCTCCAGTGAAAATATATACAGCATGCTTGTGCAGCTTTTATCTTAGAATTATCTAACCCAATATAATTAATGCCCAAAGTACTAATTAATCTGTCATACCTATTTTGTACAGCGATGCAAAACCCCTCTCCCAGTGGGTCAGTACACAGGATTCTTGCCACATAACCATTTTTTCCCCATGTAAAACAAAAAGCATTTTCCTCACAGTGTTGTTCACTGATTTCATAGCAAATAAGTCATAATATTCACCCTAGCAGTGAGTTTCTGGACAGGCACTAAAAAAGGGCACAAATGAATAACTGTATTTGTGACTGGCCAGCTGCTCCTTTGCTGAGCATTAGGTCCACCTAGTTTATTATTTTCAGGACAGGGAAGAATTATTCTCATCCACTCCCTTCCTGCTCTAGCCAGACTGGTCTGAGCACCAAGATTTCATCTCCCAGGAAGTAAGGAGGGATAGAAAGATTAGGTTTGTTCTTGTTGCTGCAGTGCTGCTGCTTTGCAGAAGGTAAAAGAGCCCTCAGAGGGCTCTCAAGTATCAAGAGATACTTTGAAATTCCACTGTAATTGATTGGACTGTAGGATTTCAGGCCTTTCTGCTGTCTGTCACTAGTCTGCTACAGCAGTGGTCTCTGTATGGCTAATTTCCCTCCAGCATCCCTTGTAAACTTGTCTCTTTTCTGTGTTATTTTTAAGGAAATAAAAAAGTGTAATGCAGGAAGAACCTAATGAAGCTTGTGACCTTTACTGGGTCCGCTGCTACTTATTTTATTTTTAAATTTTAGATTTCTCTTGATCCAGATAGGATGAGAATGCACTTATAATTAATTTTGGACATCAAACAGGCAAGAATATAAGAAATTCCAGTAACTGCATTTTTTTTCCAAAAAATGCAGGGCTTCAAAAACTAACTGCTGTATAACAAAAGGCAAGGTTGATTTGCCTACAGAGCAAAGAATCTCTGTCACAACTATTTCTATCAGATAATTGCAGACTGCTATTTTTTCAAGCAAATGCTGTGACTAATGAACTAGAGCAATTGCAATTACGTTTGAGGAAAGCTCTATTACCTGGCAATTTTGTGGACAGTTTGTTCTACCTCTTCACTATTTGTCTTCACCCATAAGCAAGGTACAAAGGATAATTTCAAAGCCACAAAAACACACAATCTTTAATTTCACATTGTGTACTATTTTATATAACCTGGCAAATGTCTATAAATGAAAAATGCTCAGAAAAGCTAAGCAAGGGAAGACCATGTCTTTCTTCTTTGCATCATTCTAGGAAGTTTTGGCACTGGGAAACCTTTTGTCTGTCCTTTTCTCAAAACACATAATTTCTGCTTTTTTCAAATAGTCAGTGACTGTTTACATCATTCAGAGAATTTGTAATTATCATGGCAGAAAAAGAAAATAATCTGCTACAAGAATGAGTGTATGTGTGAAGGTGTGTTAGCACGCAATTCAGGCACTTCATTCCATTCATTCTTGTATAACTAGCCAAAAACCTATTCCTTTAAAGCCATTTACATCTTTAAGGAGAAAAATAATTACAACTATATGTCCAATGCTAAAAAATACCAGTCATATCTCTAAAAGAAATTTTACTATTGTGATCAGAAATCTGTATTTAATACAAAGAGGTATTTTTCTTTTCTGTCCAGCTTTCCTTCTATTATTGACAGCATTTTAAAAAAATCAGGATTATTTTAAGGCACTTCAAGAGCCTAAAGGTTAAATCTTCTTATCCACCCTTCCAGATTAATGTCAGCTAAAGGGTCTAGCATGATACAAGCATTGCTTCAAAAGCCCCTCTTTTCCTTGGGTAGACTCTCCTGGCTGAAGCAACCTGACAAACAGTGAAGAGCTCGCTTCCTTAGGGTGTCCTTTCAGGCAAGGCATAGAGAGACCCAGCACAGAAAATAAAGAGAGTCTTTGTCTGAAGTACCTTCATGACAAGGACATATACCTCTGCTTTTTGCCACCTTCCTTCTTGTTTTAAATAGCTCCTCTCTTCACTCAGAAAGTTTCTACAAGAGTTCACAGGCAGAAGAAAACAGATTTCCTTTTAACCTTCTCTTCCCCAGCTCTCTCAGTAGCCTCTCTCTTTTTCCAGTCCTTTTGGAATCCCACCAGACCCTTTCACTGACATTCATACCAGCACTGCTGGAAATGCTTGTCCTGGTATGTTCTGGAATTACATTCACCTTTTCCATGGCAACTTAAAATGGTATTCAGCTTCTTCTTCTTTTAGATCCTTCTTTGTGTTTGCTTTTTAGTGGAACACCAGCCTTCTAGGAAGACTTGTATCTGCCAGACCCTGAGTACAAAACCTTACCCCTTCATTCTGTGCTCTGAATTTCATGCCAGCCATATCTGTGCAGTGGTCAAGGTTGTTTACTTCTTCCTTTATATAATTCTGGCCCTCTTCTGTTTTGACAAGGCATCCAAGTTCAATGCAATCAGGAATTTTCATTTTTAAGCACTTACTGAGTCAGAGTCATCAGAGAAGATTTCAAACATGAGCAGTCCTAGGAATGATGTTCAAGGAGCTCCCTTGGCCACTGCTCCATGTCCTGATACATAAGCAACACAGACCACTGTTCCTTCCTTTCTCACCAGTTCCCCATCCATTCTCACACCAGTTCCCATCTGTGATGACCCACCCACAAAGGGAAGGAAGCTCCTGATCCACTCTGTGATTTAAAGCCAACTTCTCTGGGTCTCTACACCATTTTCTATGCCTTAGTACTTCTCCATATAGTGTCTTTGGGCTACAGGAAGGCTACTAGAAGAGTTCTTGATTAATAAAACCTGACAGCATCCATTCATCTAAAATTTAAGGACTTGTACAGAAATGTCAAGAGCATTTCACAGAGGAAGTTAGTTGATAATGCAGTGTTTATGGAAATCCATATGAGATTCCTATCTTTGCCTTTCTCTAGAAAACTGGGAAGAGCTATCAGGACAGCCTGGTGCCATCTATTCTGGTATATCTATATTGCATTTTACCCTAATTTCCAGGTAGCTTAATGTCGTCATAATTATTCTTAAAATATGTACAAATTATTTATATACTCCACGTGCTTCGAAATTTCTGCACTTACTCCGGTTGCTGTAATTGTCCTAATTTGTTTGTTTTGTCAGGCTTCAAACCAAGGATGGTTTTCTGAATTAGTAGACTTCATAGTGTTTCAAGGAAAATCTCATCAACACAAGCACAGCAGAGCAGACAAACAAAAATTGCCAGCTAAATTTTAGTTTGCTTTAGCATCCTTTATGTCAATTAAGGAACAAAACTGATTAGGCTTGAAAAAATTTCATTTGATCCACATTCATCATGGCTGGTGCACACCACCCACCACGCTGAGGGGAAGCAATATTGAATGTGACATGCAGGGGTAAAAGAAAACATTAAGCTTCATTGTACAGATAGATAATGGGCAATAAAGCAGACATTTGAGTTTCTTTGCCAAAACCTGCCTTTTTTCTTCCCAATATGGAATAGAGACCCAAGGATGATTCCAGACTGTAGTGCACTGAGTTGACACTCTGTTCTTCTCTGCAGAAGATCTAGTCAGGGCTGTGGCTCTAACATTTTCCCTTGACATCATCAAAGACCCTACTCATTCTTTGGCCAAGAGGAAATGCAAATTTAAACCTCTAAGACTCCACAAGCACTGAGTTGTGGTATTGTGTGGGTTCTGGCTGAGATTAATACAACAATGAAAACAATAAACAGCTACACCTTTTCCCTTCTTTAATTTGAGAGCTAATTTATGGTCAAGATGAAGAATGGCACCTTCCCCATTCTCCTGTGGTGAGATGCTTTCTGCCCTGTTGCAATGGCTCCTCAGTCCCTCCAGCATCCTTGGGTAATCAGAATGAACATACTGGTGCATCTCAAGAACCTGTTCTGGCTTTTCCAAGATATTCCTATTTAGGAATTTCACACAGGAACATGTCCTGAAGCAGTATGTCCTGAAGAAGGGTAGCAGAAGAAGACATGTCAGAACGTGTCCTGAAGCAGGGTAGCAAGGGAGAACGTGGGCAGGTACCTGGAATGGTTCTTGCCTCTGAGAATGTGGCACTTCTCCCCAAACATAAGTTGAAGGATGGAGAAATCTGATGTGCACCTTGGGGAGAATTAATCTTGGGTGAAAAAAAACATGATTTGGATTACATGGTGCCATTGCTGTATGAGACTCCATGTCACCACAAACAGCAAAATATCTTCACATTAAAAAGGATGGTTTGGTCTAAAATGAGCAGCAAGCAGTGTTTCAAAGACTGGAGTCTACCTACAGGACTTGGCTTTTGAACACTCTTCTTTAAGCCAAGCTGACCCCATGTCTGACCCATCAGAGCAGTGTTGTGTTTAGGGTGTCTCACCTGTGCCTGGCCCTGCAGTAAGAGCTCACAGCAGGGGTGGGAACGGGCTGGCACCAGTGTGGATCAAGGTAGGGCTGCGGGGGCTCACCAGTCACTGTGTGCACACTCTCCCAAGAACAGACATCAAACCCAGACAAATAAAAGAACATGATTACAAACCTAATTCTCATATTTTCAAAAACCAGATCAGCCTGATTACCCCCATCTGCCCAAAAGGAAGGCCACACCACCACCTGTCAATAAGGAAAATCCATCTGGATCAAGAAGAGATGCTTGTTTATATAATAAATGAGTGTGCATTGGTTACGTGTCTCTGTCCTTCTGTCTCTCTGTCCCCCTTTTGCTCACAAGCCCATGCTATAATCCCCCACAGAACACTGTCTGTCTGATCAGGCCAAACTAATGACACACTGGGCTGGTAGGATAAGCACATACATATTCTCTCATACACACAGAGTTTAACTCTGTGTTTCCAGATGGTTTGATTTTTCCCAGCAGTAGGAGCATACACTGAGTACCTTATGTTTTCTGCATTTATAGAATGAAAAAAAAAGGTTTAAAAAGCAATTCTGGAATGAAGAAAAGTGAAAATATTAAATACATCCCAATTCACACAATTGTTTTGAATTGGAGCTGCATACTCCAAACTGAAAGTGAGCTCCCTATTTTACACACTATAAAGTCAAACTTACTGTTCACAATTACTACCATCTAGCAAACAGCATATAGTGCTCTGGGAATGCCACTCACCAGGCTAGGAAAGGCAGGATTTTATAATTATATTACAGCAACTAGTAAAGAAAATATTCATTGCTTATTTACTTCTTTACTAGATATTACACTAATATAATAAACCTCTTTATTTATAATCAATTTATTATATGTACATATATATATATATTGGATTTGGGCTCTTCTGCATCCATAGCTGTGTAAAATGTTGACTTTCACATCTGTTGATAAAATTCGTATTTGTTTCTAAATTAAACATATAAATAAAATAGTTTTCATCCAGTTTAATTTTCATTAAGTGCTGATTTATGAGGTACATTGCAGCAACAAGAATGGTAACATGCTGCAGCTAAATCAGAGTGTATTATTTCAATTTGTGATGGTGAAGTAAGGGTCACGTGCCAAGTCTGTTTGAACATGATAAGAACAGGAACAAACATTAAGTCTGTCTTTTGCTGGAGACTGTCAGCATTTTAATATTATGTGGCAGGCAAACCACTACAATGGAAGTGAGAACAGATAGGGAGAACACTGATGCTTTCCTAGGCTGCAGAACACAACTGGATATTGTACTTCAGTTTTCACCAGGCTCCACCATCCATTTATAATCTGACATTCAGCTGATAGAAAAAGTGATGAAAGATAATATTTTCAATAAATTAAAAAGACATCATTCATGCTTCAAGTGAGGATCTTCATCTTCCTCAATAAGTCCATGTCATCAGCTATGAGATTTAGGTACAATGGAATCAATGGACAAGAAACACCAAAAGACTTCACACAAGCTTAGAGGTATTTTAAATACAGGGGAGAAGGAGATCTCTCAGTTCCTTTTCTGGAACACTTACAGAAAGAAAAAATCAAACTTGTGATTAGAAAATATTATCAAAACAACAACTGTGCTGTAGAATATTTATTCTGAAAAATTTGTTCTTAACATCTGCACTTTCATTCCCATCTCAACAGAGCAAGGTATGTCTCCCTATATGTAAAAAGGGTTGCTTGGGTATACAGTGTATACAAATAATTTTTTTTTAAATATATCTTGTATCTTAAAAGCTATAGCAAAATGTAACCAGATTTCTCACAAAGTACCTAGTGAAGCCTGGCAATTAGGCTCAGAGCCAGCCCTGACAAGCTTGCAACCATACAGATGGACATAGGTTAAAACATCAAGATACCACTCAGAGATTCAAGCCTTTACACCAGTCCCTTGTTAAAGAACTGGTAGTGTGTGAAGTTTATACAGTGTCTGACAGCTTCCCAGAAATATGTTATGAAAGTATGATACCCTTTATGAAAGCTTTGAACCTCTGATGGCAGGTCTAGCTCTAAAAATACAATGTGGAAAAAGTCCTGCAGAGGTTAGAGGAAGAAAGCAATCTGAAGAAAAGACTGGAGCCATTACTGGAGCAAGAGGAGCAAGTTAAGAGAGAAGATCAGACTGCTGAAAGAGATGTTGCTACAATGACCTCCAATACAAAGATGAGACATTTAAAGTGATTGAGGAAGCAAGGGAAAAGGAGAAAGAGTGGCAGATGCTGGAGGATGTTGTGTTTTGAGTGATGGGGAGTGAAGAGACACAGTTCCCAGTGAGTCTGCAAGGAAAGAAGTTATATCAAGGGAGGAAAGATGCCTGAAGGACTGTGGGTATGGTTAAACTGTATTTAAGTGAGAGGAGGGAAGGACAGAAGGACTTTCACAGCCAAGTCAGGATGTAGACGAGGGAGGAGCTTCAATCAGTTAGGAGGCAGAGTGACAGGATGGAGCTGCTGACAGATTAAAGGCAACAGCGAGAGGATTAAGGGCAAGAAATACTAAGCTTGGTGTCACTAGCATGTTGCACCTGAGCTGCCAGGGACGTTCACTGCCATGCCAGGGACGTTCTGCAGCACAGCACTGGACACACAGCACAAGGACTGGAGTGGGTTCATGATTCCCCAGTGAAAACTAATAACTGGAATAGTTTGAGAAGTTCTTCAGGATTAACACATGAAGAAGTGAGTTGAGCTCTCTACCACAAACTCCTCACTTTCCATAAAAGCATTTGCTCTCTTTGGCCCGTGCTGGACCAGGTCTGGGGACTGCCTGGATTGTTCCCAGGTACCTTCAGTTTTCTATCACCCCTGGCAAGCATCCTTTCTAGAGTGCAAAACAGTTTCTGCAGTTTATATTTAGGGCACGCACATGTGTGCAAGGTCTTCACTACAGACCAGAAAAATGGTGCTTGCTCTATGTTAGACTCTTGTCTAAGATTTTTGAGTCTTTAAAGCCTTGTCACTTCTTACTGCTTCAGCTTTCCTCTCTTACAGTTATTGATTTTGCAAAATTAACATGAATGTTTTCATCTGAAGACCTTTTTGACCTGTGTTTTTGTACTTGTTGAATTTTAGTTTAAGGAACGTAAAAGATTTTTTTTAAAAAAAACCCAAGAATAATGTTAATAATTTTGCTGTGATACAACTCCCACTTTTCCTGATTTATTTTCACCTACACTCTCTGCCATAAGCAAAGTGGATTTTGTTTCCTAATACAAGTCTTTTGTTTTCCTTATGATTGAAAATGAATCAGCCACTCAACAGTTACATAGAAAAACGAGTTACCTGTACCACATCATTTATATTAAATACTAAGAAAGTGTGAGTTGCAAGAAAATTTGTTAACCTATTTTTAAAAATTTGAATACATATAGTAGTAAGTTTATTATAGGATAGTCCAACAAGACAAGTTTTATTAGCTAATAACTAAAAAGAAATTATTTGTTTAAAAAATTGATAAATGGACAGAATCAAATAGTCAGAAAGAGAATTAAGCAAACTTGTTCCTCATTCAGAGGAATACCATTAGCAATATTTCCATGTCTTAATCTGCCTTATGGAGAGGTGCTCTTAAGACATGCAGCATATAACTAGGCATTAATCAATATAATACTAATATTTGTCCCTACAATAAGCTTCAAAATAAAATTGTCCCATTCTTTTCAGAATAACTCGGAAACCTGAATTAATTTAGAATTAACAAGCAATATTACAAAGGGAAACACATTTGATATAGCTGTCATTATTCCCTTCATTATGAACAAAAGCTAAACAGACTCTTTTCCCTTTCAACTCTCCAAATGTCAGCTACTCAGAGATAATGGCTGGCATCAACAGCCATTTTTGAGGGGAGCTATCTCATACCTACCTGCAAACAGCACCCAATAGAAGAGCTCTCATGACTTTCTGATTCCGTTAGGAGTTTAAAAGTTTATGTCAGCAATTTGCATAAAAGTATAGCAGATTTTAATTCCTGTGCCAGAAAGAGAGATGGGTTGAAAGTGAGGATAATGCCAGGCAGGGAGAATAGTGTCAGATTAATATCCATGTCTTTTCTGTCCTACTAGAAAGAGTGGATCACCAGATACCAGGCAGTGTCCCTACCCAGCATGGAGCAGGCAGCCTCACACTGCATTTAGATTTTCAGATGCAACAAAACACCCTTCAAGCAAATCTGGAGCTGCCATTTCCACAAAGGGTGCAAAAAGCCCACTAACCAGTTACAGAATATAATGTCATTGTAATAACAGAAATTTAAAAATGCAGTCAGCTTAGTAGAGAAAGCCAGCTACTTATAAACATAGTAAAAATTGTCTGTATTGCTTGTATGTTCTGTAAGGAAGGCCAGTTAACAGTAGTTATTAAGAAATTGTTTTAGAGGACACCTCTGCTGCTTCTTGCCTCCTGGAAATCAGGTGTACACTCCTGGGGATACCAGGAACACCCCTGGGAACAATGTCACAGACATGAAATCACTAGTTGTGCTTGGTAAGAAGCTCAGAAAATCCTAAAACTCAGCCTAGGATCCCAGAAGGCAACATGAGCAGGGATGAGACCGGCAAGTGAATGAGCATCAGCTTAAAAAAAAGCAAATCTACTAGAATGTCTCCATGTCTCAGTAAAAAGGGATACAGACAAAGACTATAAATATTTTATATGTGATTGGCTCTACATTTCAACAGTGATTGCAGCGTTTGCTGAATCTTGTCATTCTGAACAAGGACTGTCTCTGCAGACAGGCACTGATTAATGATAACATCCTCTGAAATTTGAGCCCCAGAGTCCTTCAGACTTCAAGAACATTTTAAAATTAATTTATGTGTCCTTCCTAGTTCACTGAGTTCACTGTTTCATTGTGTCACATTTGCTTACAAGAGAAGACTTGAGACCATAACTGGCTGATATTTTTCCTGTTTTCTTGTGGCACATTGACATAATATTTGGAAAAAAATTGTGGTTTTGAGCAAGAAATTTTATTAGATGGAAGTGGTCACTCTGATCATACATGAAGAAAAATCTATGCCCACTGAAGAACTGTATGTCTTTGAAATTGCCATTTATGCTTCTAAACTATTTATAGTTCCCATTTTTTACCTAATCTCATTATCAGTGTATCACAGTAGTACTCTATTAGTGAGACTAAAATATGTCCTCATCAAGAGGCAAATTCAGATTTTAATGTGTTTCAGAGAGAGATACTCACAGCTGGACAATTTCCATTGTCTGGATATATTTAGAAATTATTGACAAATTCCTTCCATGCCTTCACTCATTAACCTGGTCCAAAGCACAGGCAATGGTGAGTTCTGAAATTCTGATCATCACAAAAAGCCTTCAAAGTCACTGTTAGGGATGAGCATTGGAATTTAGGGTCTCTAGTAAAGGGTCACAGATAACATGACTCAAGCTGATATCCAAGCTTATACTTCCTTTAAATTTGTGTCAAGTAGATATAAGCAGAAGTAAAATATGTTGTCCAACTTCTCTTTTCACTTCTTTAAAATTTTCATATTTACTATTTTTAGGCATAATCCCTATAAAGTAGAAGTCCCAAGAAATCCATACACTTTTATGTTACCAGATCAAGTCAGTCTGTCTGGACTTTCTGCCTATCTCCAGGAGTGAAGGAAGGAAAGTTATTATACTTCAAGCAGAAACTCTTGTGCCAGAGACATTTCTTTCCTTGGCAAGAAAGATAAGCATAGAATCCCACAGAAAACACCAGGTTTCAGCTGAGTATAGAGTAAAAAAGCTTAGACTTTTTAAGGTAGATATAACAGGTTACAGAGGCTATAGGTTCCCAGCACTCTCGTCTTTGTGGTAGTTCTGCCACTGCAAAATCCCTTTCTCCAATTCTAGATATAAACCTCTCCCTCCTCATCCTGCATGTGATCAACTCTGACACTCTAAATGTTTGGAAACATGTTTTGTCTCCCTACCTTGTGACAGATTAAACAGATAAAAAAACAATAAAATAGGTGTCAGAGACCAGCAAGCTGATTGTCAGCAGGTCATAATTTCTATAACCAAGTGAAAGACAGAATATGTCATCAGCAAGATTGTTACTGAACAAGGCTGGCTCTTTTCCTTGTAACTTCAGCTGGGGATGTGCTGGGTGTCCCATCTCTGTCCCAAGCATTCCCAGCAGGCGATTAATGCAATAGAACTGGAGTGAAAGTTAAGAGCCTTGCCACGGACTATGGAGGCTGCAACCACAAATCCAATATCCGATAGAAAATGAGTTTCAAAAAGATTACCACCGGGAGGAGGGGGGAGGGGACAGAGGGGGCAGCGGGACTGAAGTGTGATACTATCTAGGAAACAAGACTAAATACAATAGCTTCGTGCAGAAAGCCGAGCGGAGCAGCTCCTGGTCTGAAGCCTGTATCCAAGCTGCTGACACTAGGTGTCATTGGCACTGCACCTCCTGGGCACCGGAGCTCCCCAGGCAGGGCTGCCTTGGTGCCTTGCTGGCAGGGGCCTGTCACTTGCAATCCTTGGGCACATAAACCTTTTGTTCTTGTTGCAGTAAATACTTTTGCCCTTTTCTTCAGCCTGTTTTAAGTGCTACTGTTTCAGATGCAGACTGATGCCTGAAGTGAGAGGGTCGGCCAGTCTCAATTCCTTGAGCCGACAGCCAGAAAGGATAACATGCTGCAATTCTGCCCTTGCATTATGTTGATATATACATACAGGGTGCATGTGGGCAGATATCTCTGCCTGTTCACATCGCTGGCAGAAGGCTGGAAGGGCCTCCCATTGCTCCAGTTCCATATGTGCTGCTGTTGGAGAACCATGGGGCAGCATCCCCCCAAAACTCAGCATGCCTTGCATTTTTCTCTGAACGTGATGAAAGACTTCCTTCAGTCATAGCAGCATTTTGTTCACATGTAGGGTTACACCTTTATGGTCCTCCGGCAAGGTGCAAATGAAATTCTCCTGTCTTCTCTCACACTGACCCAGATGTAGCCAGGGGGGTGGAAATAGTGTATAAAGATTATTAAAATAACCTGGTGAATTAAAAACAAAAAACAATCCTACACAGCTGGCAGGTAAATGAATGTTAAAGAGAGGAAAAAAATTAAATTAATGAGTATTCAATTAACCCAGTAGCTTCTCAATTATGTTTTTCTAAGAAGGCAGAAAAAAGTGATGCTGTAGATGGTTAGAAAATTCCTATCTCCAGGAAATGTTTGCATTGAATTCTCAATAACCAGAGGTTGTCATTTACTCCAATACAGTGAAATTGTATATTTAGAAACTCTGGTTTTACAAACCACAAAAGTCTCTTCAGGTATTTAATGATTCTTAAAAGCAAGTGACTCCAAGATTTGACTAACTAGATTTTTGTGCCCTGCAAACACTGAAGTTGACAGTTTCATACTGCAGTTCTCACCCACCAAGAATACTTCAGAAGAAGCAATTTTTTTAACTGAGTGGTGCATTTTTAAAATTCAAAGAGTCTGAAAGATATTTTATTGTGTCCAATTTTGGGTCACCTACTACCAGAAAGATAGATGAGGCATCCCAAAGGAAGATGACCAAGGACAACTGATGCTGGAGCATCTTCCCTAAGGGCCAAGGGAGCTGGGCTTGTTTAACCTGAAGAAGAGGTGGCTTCAAAGGGGGGGATGGGGTGGGTTGTGGTTAAGAGCAACTTTCAAATTCACAAGCTGCTCTGAGATCCAGCTCCACGCTCGTTTATCTGCCTTAGTTTCTGGATAGCCTGGCACACTCTTCTGCTAGCACAAGAACAGAGTGCCACAAGTCCTTCGTTCCCCTGTGCCTTTATCCCTCTCTCTGGGATAAAGAACACAGAATCGGGAAGAACACAGCTCCTTTTTTCACCTTTGTCTCTGTCTCCATCTGTCTGAGCCTCTCACCAGCCATGTGTGCGGTATCTAAAGCTGCTGATTAGGGTTTCTCCTCACAGCGATGACACAGATAGATAGTCAAAATCATTGGAGTGCTCAGTTAAATCTCCATGAGTGGTTTCAGAGGTTCAGGGCTGCCATCTGCAGTTTTTTGCTGCAGTTTTAGCTGTTTTCAAGGATTAGGTTTTTCATAAATCAGATGTCACCAGAAGCTATTGTGCAGGGACCACTGCACCGCTTGTAAGAAAATTCCAAGTTGTTTATCATCAGCTTAACAGGCATAATCTCCCAGACATCTCCTTTTTCATATAAATTATATAGAGACATAAAGCAGGCATTCTTCAGCTGTAACAGTGAATTTTTCCATTTCACCTCTGGATAGTTTTCCCTAAAATTGTGACAATCTCACTATGCTCTTGCTGATTTTTCAGGACTCTTTCTTTTACTAATTTATTAATGCTCCTTGATCTACAAGCGGCACAGCAGAACAGTCTTTTGGCAACGTCTCAAACTATATCTTTAGTTTCATGATGTTTATTTTTATTCTCAAAATAATCCTTATCCCATAGTGTACCTTTTTGTGTAACATTAAATATTTCCTAAAAAGGATTTTTTCCTTTTGGTTCAACGATGTAAACCCATGCTGTTGACCCATATAAGGATGGACTACATTAACTTTGCCAGATCTGAAGTACTGGCAGTCTTCTCCACTCATTTCTGTAGCTCAGTGATGGGATCTAGTAAACATCTCCTCTCCAGCCACATTACCTATTTCCAGAAAGGTACAAGAGCAATCATCATGGGGACTTCTTCCTTTACAGGAATGAATCAGCTTAACCAACAGGATTTGTTTTGGTATATTCCATCTGATTTGCTGTAGAGATTCTGGTTTGCTAGAACAAAATGTCATGGTAACACAGTTAAACAAACCCTCGTATTTCCCCCAGCCCCAAAAAAGAACCATTGTGAGCTTTCTTCTGCTTCCTTCAGAGAGGCCAAAGAATTCACCTTCCGTGCAAGCCAACAGGCTGTGCTTCCTGGTGTGGTTTGTGACAGTGGAACGCGTCAGCCCCTGCAATGCTGCAGGGTGACTGCAGGGAACATGACTGACCTGACTTTAACACAAGGAAGAAATTATCTTGTGTTTCCAGCCTGCTGTGCTTTGCTGCCAGGAGTACACCAGCAAGATGGTTACATGCCTGCTCAGGAGTGCCTACAGAAGCCATGGCTTTTCTGCAGAAAAGCCCTAGCCCAGAACACTGTTCCCTCAAATTTACACTGACCTCGTGGCAGAGCTGCTGCTTCCCAAACTGATCATTCAGTTCTGTGTTCTTGGCACTTGCCTGGTTCAGACACACTTCATGTTCTTGAATCATCTGCATTTCTCAGTCCCCTGCTCACATGCAGACAGTTACGCTGCGCTGAAGTTAATATTGCATGACTGCTTTCTGAAAGGGGAAAAAAAAACCAACTAAAAAACCCCTCCTTTCTCCTTTTATTTTTAGACTATGGCACAATTTCAGATGATCCTGGACTCATTTCTGCATCAACTGACACTTGCCATTAATCTCACAGATCTGTGAGGGAAACAGTTCTTAAAAATTAAAAGAACTCTGTATCTCTGGTAGGAAGGCCCTGGAAGTAAGATGAAACCAATGTCAGAAGCTAGAGCTCTTTCCCTGATGCTTGCTTGCCTATCAGCATTGCATCTGCCCACTCCCCCAGAGAAGTCAGGCTTTCTGATATGTGGGAAGCTTATCAGATGGTGTCTGTCTAAATCAAAGGCCAAATAATGCTGTTACACAGCATGTAGAGGTGTCTTGTTTTGGTCCTTTTGCATTAATTCTGCCTAAAAAATGTGCTTTCAGAAGATACCTTTTATAAATGCTCTTTTAACAATGACTCATCTTTTTTTGAGAAACATAAACAACATAGTTTTCCTTTGCTTAGGAAACTGAACATCTGTTAAATAAAGGTTGTTATGCTTAGAAGCCTTTTGGAGTGCTGAGGCAGTGCTCCAACATATCCTGTCTTCGATATATTTCACCAGATACAGGCCTGCTCTGTCATTTGAAAGCAGTACCATCTGTAGGCTAAGGGTCACTGTTAGAAGAGAGTACACCATGGATCTAACAGCCAGGAGGGGAGGCTGCACCGTCCCTGTCTCCATGTCCAACCAGCAGTGAGGCTGAGATATGGTCCCAGTAGGTGCATGCACACAGAGCACACATATATGATTTATTTACTCTTGTTCATGCCCAGACATACAGATGGCAGATACACAGAGCACTCACATGAACATTGAGAACTTCCTCTTCTTCTCTCAAGGCTCTTTCTCCTTTGGCAAACCACAGCCCTGGTAACTGTCACACCTACACAGTGTCCATGTACAATTTCAAAAGCCACAAAAATTAGTGTCCCTCAAGGAAAGGCCCCAGTATAAACTCAACAGCCTTCTGTTGGCCTGCCAAAACCAAACAGCATCAACACAGCTCCATACTGAACACAGCTTTCTTAGGCAGTGTAAAGGAGGCTTGGTATGAATGTGCTGGTTAGCTATTAAGTGAGGGTTACTGGAGCATTACAGGTGCAAAGAGGGACAGAACAGACATTACAGGGGACAGAACAGGAAAATGCTGACAAAATATAGTGAGAAGAGTCTAGAAAGAGTACATGAGGTTTTCTAACTCAGGTGTTATTAATTCCATCATTAGTGTAATAAGTTGGGGTTTTTTGCCAAGACTTTAGTGTAGAAAGTATGTCTGTCTTCTTTTCCCTAAAGAGACTAGGACCTCAATCTTGCCATTTAAGGAAACTTTTAATGACAGAATTTCCACTTCAGTATTAAAAAGGGTCTGTACTTGTGTTGTCTGAGCTGGAATGCCTCAGGTAAAAGCAGATAAAAAGAGCATGATGGATGAACAATCTTGTCTAAAGTGAGCCTCGCTTCATTGCTTGTAATCTTCAAATACTGAACTCTGTACTGATGTTACTAATAGGGACAGGAGTGTTGCTGTAGAACTTCTGGCAAATAATTATAAATCCAAATTTCAAAGGTCCTTTGGTATGTATATAAAAAAAGGATAATTTGAGTTTATTTAAAGTGTTTCTTATGTGTGCACAAAAAGCATTCTGTACTAAGATCAAAGTTGTGTGCTGTGTCATGATACTTACAAGTTCCTGCTTCTGCACTGCTGTGAAAGAGCAGAAGCAATCCTGTACACAGATTTTCATTAGGAACCATTAGGATGTTTTTTGAAGTTACTAAGATGCTAGTTATGAAACTACATTTATGAAAAAGAAAAAGAGAAACAAAACCAAGGAGGCTTGAAAAGCTCAGGAAGATATGCTTATTAGTCAGTGCTTATTCATGCACTGACTAATGTGAAATGTCACTTGTACAGAAATCACTGTGTCTCCACAGCCTGCAGCAGCAGCCCACAGGTGGTCTCCAGACAGATACAGACTTCCCTGACATCAGAAACATTCTGTTTAAACTCTCTTGATAATTTTTTACACAGCACAGTTCAAAACGGTAGCTCAGTCTTCCCCAGGGTGTTGTATCACTTTCCTGAACTCTTTTGGAATTTGCTGTCTGTGCTCCTCACTTTCTTTCTTGTCCCATTTCTTGCCAGTATAAGGGAGCAGAGGAGACAACAGGTACACAAGGGACAGTTGTGTCCTTGGGATCCTACAACACAGACTGATGTTTAAGCTGGAATCTCATGCTTTGGAGGCAAGAGGATCCAGATGTGCTAAATAACAAGATACCTCAAACAGGTAATGAAAGGCAACTCTGAAAAAGGTAAAGACGATCCTTGGATGTTTTGACTACAGTATTACAGGCAGAAATAGTAAAATATTAATGTTCTTGTGTGAAGCATTTCTGTTATCTTCTCTGGGATAATGCATCTCATTCCAATCACTCACACTTGAGACATAAACTGAAAAATGGCCAGGATGACCCCGAGCTTGGAGACCCCATCACATATAGGTGGCTTGATTTATTTAATCCATCCAAGCAGAACTGAGAATTTTATATGATCATTGATTACAAATACGTAATTTCATTGTTATGAAAAGAAAATTCTGCCAAAGCAAGAGAACAATTTGTCACTAATAATTATAGGCTCACAATAAATAATTTAGGGTAGAAAATTAGGAGGAAAAAAGCTCTGAATAAGAAGTAAACTGAGCTTGTGAAACAGTCTTCCATATGCAGTAGAGCATACAAAAAAATATGTCAGAACACAGCGAGGCCAGGTGAGAGATCCCCAGGGCATCCATCAGGGCTCCCAGGGGCAGCTGGGGGCACCAGGCCAGCCTCAGCCCCAGGCACCTGGCACCTCCCTGGGGATGGGAGCAGCCCAAGGTCAGGCCAAGCCTTCAGCCCATGGGTGGCTCTTGCTCAGTGGGTCCTGTGGCAGGGCAAAGAACGCTGAACACCAGCATCTTTGGGGCTGGGGTGGACATTCCTAAATAGGAACTGAAATGGCATCCTGGGCAGTATGGGGAAAGGACCATCATGCCTCTTGTTATCCCACTCCCAGGGCTCCTGTGAAAAGAAAAAACACAACCTAGCTGTTACTAGGTGTTTGAAAGTCACTCATTGTACCATGTCTATAACAGTAAAGGACAATAACTGATATACACAGGATCACTTCCAGTCCTATATTCCCATGTTGTATGATGAAGTGGAGCAGAAAAAGGACTCCCACAGTAAATTCTTCCAAAAATCAATAGAATAGCCTCACTGGATCAGACACCTAAAAAAAGCAGGCAAAAAAATGATGCCCAAATGGCATTCTATTTTCTGCTTTCAGAATGAGTCACTCAGACAAAAAAAGGCAGCTTGTAAGCCTTTTTTGGTGCTGCTTACAGTTCTAAACTACACCTCCAAGACCTAGACCACAGTCAGAGATGAGATACAATATCTGCAGCCTCTCCCTAGAGCTTTCAAATTCTCCTGATGTCCTTGATGCAGAAGAGTCATCTTCTTTTGATTCAATTCTAAACCAGCCTCTGGACATTAAGTTATTAGCACTTAGTGATCTGTCAATAAATTTCTCAACAGCACAAATGGTGCTACATCAGTTTTAGCACAGCCCCTGTCTGGAAGACATCCAGACATCCATTATCACCAGAAAGCCTTCCTTGGCAGAGTTCACCCACCCCACTGGAATACTACAATCACTAATTTTAGAGGTCCCTTGGTACTCCCCACCTGATGTGCTTGTTTTTGACCAAATTCCTCAGGTAAATAATATGTATGAGAAAGGGGACAGGAAATCTACTGGCTAGTAAAGTCCTGTGAAATTATTAATGAAAAATTCATAAGCTGAACATCCTGAAGGGAACACATGGTGGTTTATAGAACTATTTGCTCAAAAATACGTATATTCTACAGCTCTACTCTTTGCAAATTTTAACAAGAGACTCAAAAATAGTGCTCATTGTGACTCTCTAGAGGTTCACAGCAAGTGTGAAAGCCATGACTAGCAAAAACCCCTCTGTTAAGCACATTTCTACTCTCCTGTGACAATATCTGGTTCTTTACAGACACAATACAGCAGCATATTTAGCCATAGCAGAATTGTCACTGTCTTCCTGGTGCTGAGTCCTGCAAAGCTTGATGTGCTAAATAAGGGCTTTTATGCACTGGAGGTCATGGTTGTTTTTATATCAAGAGAACCAGCATCTGAATGATTTAACAATTTCATCTGCCAGAAATGTTTTTAGACCATAAAACCTCAACATTCCTGAAATAGCAACAGGAAAAACAGGCAAACAAACAGACAAACAAACACCAGAAACCCAAAGCTTTTAGCATATAATTTACTATGGTATCTTGGGGCTCATAAACTGAGTGATTTTAAAAGTTTTTTAAATCAGGACTGGTTGCCCTAGATTAAGAGTGCTACATTAAATTTGAATGTGCTGCCAGAGTAATTTGAAGAGGAGGAGCAATAATGCACTCTAGCTGCTTCCTTTATGTGTGTAAAAGCTGGGTAGCACATAAGGATGCAAGAAAACTTGTTTCCAGACAAAACCAACAGTGATGCAAAACAAGGTGAAAATCCATTCTCTGAACAATTTAGTCTTGTTACGAAAGCAACAAGAGTGAATTTACTCTAAACTCACCAAATGTTTGTGGTGTGATCCTGTATCACAAGTCTGAGTTAAGTGCCCTCTGGATGTCCTCCATTTAAGTGACTTCACTGAAACAGTTCAAAACTGGATGCAATGTTACATAAGTATTAATAAACATTTATTTATAACTCAGATGCAGTGATCAGCCTTTTAAGAACATACAGTGTTATATATAATACCTTTTTGAATGAAATGGCATGAATGAACAAGGTATGTACCTCTGCACGTCTGTGTCTCTGCATTCAATCAATGCATGGCTTGCTGAAGAGTGAACAGGGCACGATTAGAATTTGAGGTCTGTTGTGGATTAACTAGAGTTATACTCTCTGACCCTGTATTGATTAGGGAGGAAGGGACCAGACCACCTCCAAAGGTCACTTAATCATGTTTTCATCCAACATCCAAACCTTTTTATTATCTAATAGCTAATGTAAGTCAGAGAAGCAAACTGATCAGGCCCTTACTCAGCACCATGGAAATCCTTGATGCAGCTGTGTATTTGGTGCAATTGCAACCCACTGCTGACACTCTCTGCCAGCCCAGGTAAGCTCTGCCAGCCTAGCAAGAGTCACTCCAGGTTCACAGAGGCTTCTGAATGACACGTGACACTGCCTTCTTTCATGGGTTGCTTGTGATCTCTACAGCGTGACAATATTTCTTGACAGCTTACTTTATATTATAATTCTCTGCATTTAAGAAAAGCCTTTCATCAGTGGATCTCACAGAGCTGTAAAAGTGATAGATTTTTTTTTAAGTGCATTTATATAAAAACAGATTTTATGTTCTGACTCCCCTATTTTACTTAGTAGTCAAAGCTATTTCTCTTTTAATAAGTATGTCTCAACTGCCTCTCATCAGCAGGATTGTGTGAATTTCTGTCTGCTTTTTCTCTAGAGGAATTTGTCAGGAGCACAGTAAATTATATTCATACAGGCCAAGAAACAACACAGGATCACTTACTACCTAGATTTTCTAAAGCAAGGATCAAGCGAGAACCAAAGGGTAAAACACAAAACTTTTTTTCTCTGAAGAAGAATTAGTTAAACCTGTAGGGAAAAAAGAAACCCAACCCCCTCCAAAGGAACTACACTTCAATCTATTGTGTTTTTTAGAGGATACTTAAGCTTAAACTTGTGAGGAGGCATTATTAGCACACATATCTCCTTTGTTAATAGATTTAATTTCATTGAGCTAATTCTTGAAATCAGCAGACCAATTTATTATTATTATTACTTAAAATAATCACTACCATTGTTATAGTGCATTTCTCTCAGCAACAAGTTATTCTGTGTGGTTCTTTTATGACTGAAGTAAAGATGTGACCAAGAACAGGAAGTGCTCTGTGTCACAAATTCAATTATTTTTAGAATTTTGCCTCTTTAATAAGGACTGGCACTTAATTGTCATCTAACAATTAGGCCCCCAGGAAAATCTACTGTCCCCACCAGAAAATGGTGTTAAGCCTCCTGTCTAAGGACAGGCCTGACAACCTGTCATCATTAACAGTCATGACAAAATCATCAGTGAAATCAGGAAGTTCTCTGTCTAAATATTAAAATTTCTTTGTGTGCTAACATGAGATAATCCAAAAAATGTGTATATCTACTGTAATTCACAGGTATGTTACCTCACAGGTAAACTGTTTCAAAAGTTATGTACTTCCATTTAAAATTATTATGTAGAGCAAATATGTCTACAGATTCTACAACAGTCCATAGATGTCTTGATAAACTGGTTTAATGTCTCCTTATAAGGTGTTTCCATTATATACACAGATATTGCAGATGATGACATTGATGCAACACCACAGAGATTTAGGTTTTAAGTTCTATTTAAAGACCTGATTCTCAGTGGTTTCAGTGGAAAGAAGGGAATTTAAACAGGATTTAGACATTTAATTCCTTTAAGGATGTAAGCCTTTGTCTTTCTATAGTAGATAGATCACCACCATTTTCCTGGCAGTTCAGTGCTGATGATTTTAGCATTTGGTTCCCTAGGCTCTGTAAAAGCTAGTCATTATATATGATACAGAAATTATAGGAGAAATTTGGATGATTATCAATTATATTTAGCAGTCCACTTCCAAAGCACAAATAACTCCACTATTGGAAAAACGACTCTATCATAATGTCTGCACATAGACAAAATAGAGCTAAGAAGCCCATACGAAATTTCCTGACAGGATTTGATTTTGGTTCTGCCACTTTGTATTGCATTTTTTACATGTGCATTAAACCATTCTGAAACAGGGAAAAAAATTGTTCTCTTTGTCCTGCCTAGCAAGTATTAAATTGATAGATCTTTGTACTTCATGAACCTAAAGTTGTTGAAAATACTGTTACTGGGCTTTAGAACCATTGGAATTAGAACTATTTCCTATGCAATAGGAAGAGTTTCTTGACACTTAACACATTGAATAGAGACTGCAGTAATTTAAGAAATTGGTTACAAATGGAGTTAATCTAATCTCACTTAAGGAGCTTCTCTGTTAAGAAGCTCCAATTCCCCTTTCAGTGGGGTCATCTTGGCAGACTACTTAAAATCAAACTCGGAGAAGCATGGAAAACAAAGGCCTCTGAAGGCTACTTAAATAGTTTGGAATCAGATTTTCACTATGTGAAAATGATACTAACCTGTCTACAGCTCAATTCAAGTCTGTCCTCACAAATGTTGCCCAACTGAGAGTTCCCTTTGCTAGACTGAGCAATCTCCCATGTAAATTAACATTTTGGTGGTTTACATAGTGGATATGCTGTTCCAGAGATCTGAGTAAATCTTTGGGATTACAACTTTTTGTGGATACATAGTCACATCTTCTGATGCAAATCCTTCTTCACCATTTCAGAAGTTTCCTGTAGTGAGATGAATTATTCTCTGACACTACTGGGTTTTTTGGAGTCTTTTGCCTCTTTTTTGTTCCTTTTGCCTACCAGGCTTCTTTTTAATTTGCATATGTTAGTCTTTGTCTGCCTCATTTGCCTAATTAAGAGTATGGTTCTGCTCTACTAATGAGAACAAAACCTAACTTCTAAAGAGCTTGTTAATGTAGAATGGAGAAACTGTGTTATGATTCTAATTCTTGGAATGCAATATATTCTCCAGCACAGGATTAATATTAATGTTAGAAGGAAGAAACTTGTCATGCCCAAAGACATAAGAAATATTCCCTATGCTATCAATTATGTTATAGGAACCTTAATTGTAGATAAGGCTTTAATTCAGAAGTCTCGATTCAGAAGATCAACACTTTCACATGCGGATGCCTCGAGGTAATTACTTTAAGCTGTTTCTATTGTAGGTCTGATTTTTATGGTGGTGCCACATGCACACCATACCCTTCCTTAATGGGGGTGAGGAAACGTGCGTGTGTTCACAGCAGCTGAACATGAGGCAACCTTGTTTTGAGGCCTAAATGGCATTCCTTAACATGCTCGGCTTTGACAAGTTTAGTTTGGATTCAAGCTGCTAGAAACCAGAGCCCAGCGAATGCAAGCAAGAGCAGGAATGGCATGGGAAAGCTACTGCATCCCAGGGAGCTGTGCCTCCCGTGTGCATGTCACGTGGCAGTCAAAATTATTCTGGCTCTTACCAGTGGCATTAGCGGTATGCCACAGGGAGCAGAGGCTGGGTCACCAGCGAAACGTGACAACTATAAATGGAGTGGCTGATTATCAGCTGCAAAAACAGCATGTAAGAAAGAGCAGCACGACCCAAAATAAAATGCTGATGTCAAACAACAACATCTCCCATATAAGGCACCAAGAGCTTCATTAACTGAAGGATACTGTCTAACCCTCAAGGGTATCCCAGGTACATGAGTGACAGCTGGAAGCCATTGAATTTTTTAAAAGTTTGTTTGGTGATAATGCTCCTTTTTTTTTCCTTTTTTTTTTTTTTTGGTTTTTTGTTTGTTTGTTTGTTTGGTTTGGTTTTTTTGGGTTTTTGTTTTGTTTTTAACAGCTAAAATCTCTGTATGATGAGAAACTTCATCTTTATTTATCCCCAGTATACTCTCACATTTCTCCTCGTGTTGATAACAGCACTGTAACCAAATATCACAGCCTTTCTTGGCACACTAAATCAACAATAAGCATTTAGAAAGGAACATGTTTTGTCTGTAGCTGTGTCTCACTAAAAGACAGCGTATACGCTGCCTCTGGGAAGAACAAAAGCTTTCCTGGTTTAGAAACTTTGTTTTCCTTTTGTTGTTGGGAGTAACACAGGTATGGCTTCTGCGTGTGGCAGCGGACGTGAAACATTGCTGACAGCAGAGCCTCTACAGCACAGCAGGCATTGTAACAAATGTAGAAGGTGTTCTGTTACATGACAACTGTTGTTTTGTATTCCCAAATAGGGTAAAAATCCTTTTAGATGCCCCTTAAGTTTTAACTGCCCAACAGTTATGGTAATTGCAAATTGCCTCATTTAATTTGCTTTAGGCTGTTGTGAAATACGGACGTATAACTATACATGGTTTCCCAAGACTCCATTACACCTGTTGAAGCAGGATAATTTTCAATAGAGTAAAACAGAGTAACCCATAAACCATATAACGCTGCAGACAGCAGTCAAAGCTCTGTGCTCTAAAACACCATACTCAGGAAATGTTTCACATGGAGAAGTTTACATGTCCTTCTAGGTGGTGTATACCTTATGTCTTTAACCAGGAAAACAATTGCTTTTCTTCTTACTTAAGGCAATTATAGGGAGTATTCTAATGTATATAACATCTTAAGTGTTATCTTTGTAAGTGACTGAATTCAGTGAAGGAATTCGACTGGAAGTTAGCCTGAGGCAAAGTATTCCATGGGTTAATTATGCAACATTCCTTCTATCTCTTCTAAATCAATTACCTCTTGATTTCAATGTCTGTCCCCTTAAGAGGGTGAGAAGGATCTAATTGCCTCCCTCTGGACCACTTGTTACTGCCTATCCCTGTGAAATTCACTTTTATGCGCCTGTGCTGTATTCGCAATTTAACAGGATCAAAACTCCTTCCTTCCCCCACTTGTTAATTATTTTGTCATCGCTTCAGATTATTTCTTATACATTTCCTGATAAGATGACATAAACAGAATGCTGTATTATTGGTAAAGTGCGGACCGAGCTGATACAGCAGGGTTTTTTATTTTTTTTCTCCCCAAAATTTACATAAAATTTTCTTTTCTTCTTTGCACTGAGGGTACTAGAGAAACAAGAACTACTTTTACCGAAGCGGGATTTAGATTAATAATATAGCTTTGTATTACTACTAGCTCCAGGTAAAGATTAATTGATTCAAACATAAAAAGGGGTGTAGCTTCCAGAGAAGGGGGACTAACAACAGTATTTTGACATCTGTTAAACACGGTATTTCAGCCCATCTGAGAATAACATTATATATCTTGGAGAAGAGCAGAGAAATTAAAGGTCCATACATATATGCTCCTCAGCCTAAAATGTCGACAGCCTTTACTTGGTATTGGCATTTGAGGGCTCCCACGGTTCTTTCCAAAACACAGAGTTCAGAGAGAGAACTTCTGCAACCATTCTTTATTGCTGAGGCATGTGAAATGCATGTGTGGTTATTATTGCAATTGTCTTACGATATTCAAGCTTTGCCTCAGATTTCCCCTTGTCTCTCTGACAAAGGTAAGAACTGTAAAAATGAGAAATAACCAAGGCTTAGCTCTGTAACAGCTGAATCTAAAACTGTATTGCTGATTTTGCAATCTTCTTGCACACATTTAACAGTTCTGTGAAACAGGCCAGTATTCATTTATTTAAAAACCAAACTGGCAACTCTCTCATTTGGTTTGGCCCAGTTCAGGTCTCAGATCTAGGAATGGGAACACATGAATGCCAGTATCTGCACAAGGGATGGTGGAAAAAGGGGGAATGAGTGCAGGATTGCAGCAGCCCAGAATTACTTTATTTCAAACTGGAGGGAATTTGATATTCACCATCCAGAACAAATCCTGATCCTACAAAGGTCAGTGGAAACAGAATTTCATACCAATTCTTAGTATGTTTGCATTTTTGCATATTGAATTATCATGTTGTCATAGTATTTTTATGAAGATAGTAACTCAAGCTATTGTACTTTTTAGCTTTCAGTGTATTTCAGTATACTAGGGTCAGAAAATATTCATCACAGTTTGTCTTTTATCATTGAATTGATGATCAGCATTCTAACACTGACTCCACACAATTCCGGCTAGAATTAAAATCACGTGTTCGGTCTTAAAAAGGAGTATTTATATTGTTGGTATTTAAAAGAAATATTTTATTAAATATATATAATTTCTAAAGAACCTACACATTCAAAATTGGTGCATTATAAAATGTCTTAATAGCAGCAGCTATGGGGACAGATTTCACCATTTAGACTTCAAAGCAGGGAGAAACAAAAGCTGCAGCCTGGGAGAAAAAAAAAAAAAACAACCAAAAAACCACAGCATAAAGTTTTTACTTAAATTCCTTTTAGAAAAGCTGATGGCTACTCAGCATCAGACAAAACTTGCAATGTTAAACGCAATGCTATGGTAAGTGATGTGGAAATACCAAATGACTGTGAAATACTTTCTAAGAAGCTGTTAACACGTGCCTCAGGCTATCCTGCTGAGTTGCAAATTTAAGGGGCGTGTTTTCATTAGTATTCAAGTCACCTCTTAGCAAAGAAGAACAGTAAAAGCTAAAAAACGCTGAAAAGTTGGTATGAATTTTAGAAATTCCACGTGCTGAGCAATGCAACAGCATAAACTTTGATTTTTCATCACTTTCTTAGCTACTGCTCTGAGGTGCAGCTGCAAGTCCACACACCTCCATCACAGAAATTTCCATTTTTTCTGGCCCAGAGCCTTAGGAATAACGTTAGCATTTAACTCTCAAAATGTGAACATCTTTGATATCATGTGCCTAATAGTAAATACCTACAGGCCAGGAGAATGGAGCCTTCTGGAATAGAAATCAATCATTACGTGTTTCACAAGCCATGTATGTATCTGCAATCCACTAGGTAAATAATAAGAACAATAACATTTGAGCATTCTTTGAAGCAACATCTGTATGATGTCCATGACACAAGTATGTAATTACTGCTATGAAGATGAAGCACTCTTGAAAAAGATGCAGAGAAACCAGGTTTTTTTCCAAATAATTGATAAATGTCTTAACGCGTGCCCAGTGCCAGGCCAAGGACAGCAGATTTTTTCATGTCCTCAGGTACATCAATGCAAAGTGGCATTGCAGTGATATTCCAACTCAGTCATCCAAGAGAAGAGCTGTAGGACATCTGGGAGCAGTAACTTCTTCAACTATTCCTAATAAATCTGCAGCCAAATATGAGCCGGCTGTGGTTCCCCAAGAGGCTGAGCACTTGCAGCTTGAGCTTGTTGAAGATCTCTGCTCAAAAAAGACTTAAAGCACAAGGACAATTGTGGAAACAAGAAAAAATTGCTAATACTTGCTAACCTAGTAATTAAAAACTAAATCAAACATTTACAAAGGGAAATGTAACAATTAAGCTTCTGAAACTGATTTTGGATTTTTTACAGGAGTTTCTGCAGGCACACTTGCTTTTTCCAAATCACAGCCATTATTTGGCTATATATGAGAACCTAGTGAGTAGGATATTTATAATGCATCAGCTACATAATTTCAAGTAAATATCAAATCTATATTAAAAATCTTATGATGTGAGCAGAAGTCAGTGCTTTAAGAAACTACAAAGGCAACCCTTACAAGGAGTGAAAGTATCTTCAGTGAACTAATGTAGTTGCAAAAATGTAAGCATGATTATGGGCATGTAAGAAGAACTAATACAGCTTTAGCGCACAAAAAAACCCCGCAAATGTAGACTCTTTGCTTTATCTTTAGTATGAAATATTGACATAACGTGTACATAAAGATACATGTATTTCTAAAACATCCAAGGAGGAAAAGAAAAAAAAAGCTGGTTTCATACGGATGACTTGATTTTTAATGGGGATATGGCAATTATTTAAGGAAAACATGGCTCTTTGAATACTGAATTAGGGAAAAACCCAAACACATTTAGCACAGAAGTGAAAAATACAGAAACCTTTTGCAACAATCCAGTGTAGTTGAGTGCAGCCTTTACTGCTCCTTGAGCAGAATGGTTGCATAAGCCAACTCAGGACAGGTTCTTGAGAAATTTCAGCGTTGTTTCATTCTCAAATGCTCACCCCTCTCTGCATGAAAGGTTTTATACCCCTGCACTGCAATACTGATTCTTCCTGCATTTGAGAAACCAAAGCTTTTCCCTTCTCCAGCCTGTTGTCCCAGCCCCCAAAGGAGAATCCCACATGATCTGTTTTACAGGTCAGTGGGCCAAGAGCACACCAAAAGCTTTGCTCTTTTTCCTGTTTTATAGGAAAAAACCCACTCACTTTACAAATGAAACATGTTAAAGGGAAAAAAGCACAAAGTAGCACGTATTTCAGGGTTTTCTGCCATTTGGATATAAATGCTTTGCCTTGCTGTGCTGATCATACATGTGAGCATTAGAGGGAGAGAATTAAATTTATCCAAAGTTATATAGGAAACATGAAGGGCTGTACTCGGCTCAGGTTAATTTAAACAGACATCCAACTTGGCCTCAGGGAACAACTCAGGTGATGAAGTAGCAGTTTGTAAAGCACCTCAGCAGCATCTGGAGGTGAATGGCATAAAACTATAAGATATTATAATTGTAAATATATCAGGGATGAAGATAAGACTGATCTTAAAGGAAATACTGACTGTTGACAGGAGCTGCCTTCCTAAAGAGCTCTGTAAGAGGAAGAACTCAGGGACCTGCATAGCCTCTCCCGTAAGAGGTGACTACGGGGACTCAATCCCTGCTGACAAGGACGACGGTTGCTCAGCAAAACCACAGCTCTGTCGTGGCAGTGGCCTACGGCACGGTCTCGGTATGCCAGCAGCTACCGCCGGGCAGAGCCCGCACAGCCCCGCGCTTAGGGACGCCGCGGGAGCCAGCGGCTGCTCCGCACGCCGAAGAGAGGCGCCGGGACAGGGCCGGCAGCGGGCGCGGAGGGGCTCGCCCCGGACCGTTCCTGCACGCACCCGAGCGTACCCCTGCGGCCGCGCCCGAACCGCCGCCCACTGCCCGCCGGCATTCCCCCGATTCCCGCGGATCCTCCCCGTGCCCGCCGGATATTCCAGGGATCCCCTCAGGCATCCCCGCGGGTACCCCGCCCGCGTGCCCGCCCGGAGTTCCCGGGACGGGGCGGTGCCAGCACGCGCGGCCCCGCCCGCCCCCGCCCCGCCGCCGCG
>VZUI01034797.1:0-28408 GCA_013401135.1 Cettia cetti | reverse complement strand
GGGAAAGGGAAAGGGAAAGGGAAAGGGAAAGGGAAAGGGAAAGGGAAAGGGAGAGGGAAAGGGAAAGGGAAAGGGAAAGGGAAAGGAGCCCCCGGCCCTCGGACACCCCTCTGGACAAGCACCTGCCTGGAGCCTCGCCCGATGGAGGCGGCAGCAGGCCGGTGAAGGGAGGGCCAGCCTGCAGTGCCACCGCGGGTGTCACCGCAGCGTCACCTACCTGACCAGCGCCCCGACGAGGAGGGCAGCCAGCATGGGCCCCACCCAGTACACCCAGTGGTAGTCCCAGTAGTTGGCCACCAGCGCCGGCCCGAAGGCTCGGGCTGGGTTCATGCAGGCTCCGGACACGCCGCCCCTGCAGGGGAAGGGAGCGGCTGCGTCACCGGGCACGGAGCAGCGCCGGCCCCAGCGCCGGGACGGGGCAAAGACGGGGCGCGGCAGCAGCACCCCCCTCCCGGGGCTCCTTCCCGGGCGCTGCCCTTGGACCTCCCCGGCCCCCTCCCGGCACGGCTGCTCGGGGCTGAGGATGGTGTTTCACCCCGGATGGGTTTGCAGGGCAGCCCGGAGCCCCCGGGGGCTCTGCCGGGACCAGCCCGGCCCAAGAGCAGCTGCTCGCCCTCGCTCACAGCCGGGGAGCCCCTGGGGCCAGCCCAGCCCGCGCTGGAAGCGGCAGAGCTGAGTGCGGGGAGGCACCCGAGCCGGGCTCTGCGCCGGAGGATCCTCACAGCTCACACACGGGAGCGGGGCAGGAGGGATTACAGCTTGAAGGGTAAATATTTGCCGAGGGGTTTGTGCCCTGTGTAAACACGGCCCGGGGTCCTGCCAGAGTGGGTGGGCTGTAACCCAGCACTCAGTTAATTAACATTAATTCTCCGTTAATTGCGTGTGCTGGTTATCCTGTCTCGGTGGCACCGGAGCCGGGCTGAGCCTGGCAGTGGCTGCAGCAGCCACGGGGACACGAGGGACACAAAGTGCTCCTGTTTGCTCAGGGCTTCCCAGGCAAACACAGCCCGGGCTTTATCACCCACCGGCTGCTGGGGGCTGTGCCGGCCCCGGTGCCACGTGCAGGGATGAGCCGAGGCTGCTCCTGCACCCGGCCATCAGCTCTCCCAAACTGCCAGAGCACCCCTGGGCTCGTTTGCTGGCCTTCCCGGGGTGCTCGGCCTGCCTCAGTTTCCCTGGACAGCAGGGGCTGTGCTGTGCTACAGGAGGGCAGGTCCTGTCCCATCCCATCCCATCCCATCCCACCCCATCCCATCCCATCCCATCCCACCCCATCCCATCCCATCCCATCCCATCCCATCCCATCCCACCCAGGAGCGGGCCCTGTCCCCCCCGGTGCCGCTGCCTGGGGGGGTTTGGGGGGTCCCTGTGAGGGTGCTCAGAGCTGCCCGGGCTGGGGGCAGCAGCCCCACCCCACAGCCCGCGGTGCCGTGCTGAGCCTGGTGCCAGCAGCCCGGGGGTGGCCCTGTGTGTCTGTGCCCGTCCCGCGGGGACGCTGCGGGGCACGGCGGGGACAGGGCGGGGGCAGGGCGGGGACAGCGGGCTGACCCCGCCAGGATGCCGGCGGTGACGGTGAGGCCGATGCACAGCGGGGCCAGCGGCGTGCGGGTGGTGCCGTTGACGGCTCCCATGCAGACCACCAGGAGCAGGAGGGAGCTCAGGACGATCTCGGCCACCAGCGCGGCGGGGACCTGCTCGTCGGCCGCGATGCTGCCGAAGGCTCCTCCGCTGGCGTTCCCGAAGCGCTCGCTCGGGGCCACAGCCTGCGGGGACAGCCGCGGGTGCCGCCGCGCTCAGCCTCACCTGCGCCGGCAGATGGGCTCGCTGTGGGGGCAGCGGGGGCGGCGGCCGGGTTAAAGAGGAGCTAAACTCCGAGCTTGCGGCAGCAAAGCCTGCCCCGAGCGCCTGGCGGGCACGCAGGGCTCTGGGCACCTCCTGGGTGGGGAGCGAGGCACCGCTCCCGGCGGGGGGAGAGCCCGGCTGCCCAGGTGCTGCCAGAGGCTCGGGGTGGGTGCTGCCCGAGGCTCAGGGTGCTGCCCGAGGCTCAGGGTGCTGCCCGAGGCTCAGGGTGCTGCCCGAGGCTCAGGGTGGGTGCTGCCCGAGGCTCAGGGTGCTGCCCGAAGCTCAGGGTGGGTGCTGCCCGAAGCTCAGGGTGCTGCCCGAGGCTCAGGGTGCTGCCCGAGGCTCAGGGTGGGTGCTGCCCGGAGCGCACGGTGCTGGCGGTGCCGGGATGGGCAGCCCGGAGCCCAAACGGCCCTGAGGGCGCAGTGCTGGGGGAAGGAGCGCAGGGAAACGCCCTGGGCGAGGCTGGCAGCGCTGCAGAGCCACCTCGAGCCCTCCGTGCCTCTTAGAGGGGCACAGCGAACCTCGGGGCAGCCTCAGGCAGTGAGCCCGGCCCCAGAGCCCGCAGCTGGCTGGGGAGCCGGGCCAGCTGCGGCAGGGCAGGGCTGTCCCTGAGCCTGTCCCTGTCCCTGTCCCTGTCCCTGTCCCATCCCTGTCCCTGTCCCATCCCTGTCCCTGTCCCATCCCTGTCCCATCCCTGTCCCATCCCTGTCCCTGTCCCTGTCCCAGCCCGCCTGGGGACGCCCCGGGCCCGTACCTTTGCCAGCCCAGCTCCGATCATCCCTCCGCAGAGCTGGGAGAGGCAGTAGGGGATGAGCATGGCGGTGTGCAGCCCCCCGAGCAGGCACACGCACAGGGACACGGCGGGGTTGAAGTGGCCTCCGCTGCCGAGGAGAGAGGAGATCAGGGGCTCAGCCAGCCCCGGGCTCCCCCCAGGGCTCCCCCCAGCGCTGCTCCAGCCCCCCCGGGCTGCAGGAGGGCAGGGCCCAGCTGTGTCCCCCCTGCAGGGCAGCAGCAGCAGCCTGGACAGCCAGCCTTTGGGCGGTGGCACTGGGCGCTCCAGGAGCTGCTGCAGCGCTGCCAGAGGGGCCCTGCAGAGCTGCAGGAATGCACTGGGGGCTGCAGCCAGCCTGGCAGGACACGCTGGGGCAGGGGCTGCAGCAGGGCTGCTGGGCTCAGTGCCAGGCCTAAACCCTTCACCTCGAAAAGCACAAGCAAGTCAGACACAGAGACCCTCTAATTAAAACTGATTACCATGAGACATGGGTTAATGAACAGGTTTCATAACTGATCAGCCTGATAATTGCTGCTGGTGAGTCAGAGAGTCTGGGAAGGAAAACCACATCTGACTCCTCAGCAGGGACTGAACGCTCAGGAGAGCAGGAGCTGTGCTCTCCAGGGATGGTGCCCTGGCTGTGCAGGGCTCCAGGGACAGCACCCCGGGCTGGGGGAGCCTGGGGGCTGAGGGACCCCACCTGGGGGAGCCCCCAGGCTGGGGAACCCCTCTGAGCAGGGCTCCTCACCAGCCTCCCTGGCACAGTCTTTCCCTGGAGGGTGGCACAGGGTGCCCAGAGCAGCTGTGGCTGCCCCTGCACCCCTGGCAGTGCCCCAGGCCAGGCTGGACACTGGGGCTGGAGCAGCCTGGGGCAGTGGGAGGTGGCCCTGCCATGGCAGGGGTGGCACTGGGGGGGATTTAAGGTCCTTTCCAACCCAAACCATTTCAGGATTCTGTGTGAACCTGACTTTAGGCTGAAATATCCCCCTGTGCAGGATCCTGACCTGGCTCCTCCTGGCTTCAGAGCCGGTGGGGGACCCCAGGCCCCCTCTGCAGCCCCTCACCGTGGGGCTCCCCTGTCCTGCTGCCCTGTTTCACCATGCCAGGGCTGCAGCAGGGCCAGCACTGGCACCGTGGGCCAGGGGTCTCATCCTGGGCCATTTCCCCTCAGGCCCTGGTGAATTTTCAGTCCCGTTGCTCTGGACTCTGGGGTTTGTCCATGATCCTGCCAAGCCAGCCTGGAGAGCCCCATCCCTGTGAGGCTGTGAGGAGCTGACACAGGGGAAGGGAAGGAAATTCCCCAGGGACTCTTTCAGCTTCTTCCTTGGGGATAAATCTATATCTGAGCACCACACAACATCTCTTTCAATGAGCAGATTTGTCTGAATGTTGCTTTTGAGTAATTGAAACCACTTTCATTTTTTTTCCCTGCAAATACCCAGAGGAGGAGCACAGTTGGGTCAAAATGTTTTTCTCTGACATCCTTGTAAAAGGAATCATCTCAGCTACACAGGGAATCATAAAATCACAGAATGGTTTGGGTGGCAGGGCCCTTAAATACCTCCTAGTTCCAGCTGCCAGAAGAGGATGTTCCCATTTCAGCCAATTTTTACTTAAAGGGACGAAAAACTGAACCTGCAGTCCAGAGCCAGGTGAGCCCCAAACCCACGGAGTTCTGGGTGCCACCAAAGATGCCACCAGCAATGCCACCCCCCCAGCGGCCTCGCTGCCAGCCAGGGGCTCCGTGGCCAGGCAGGGGAGCTGCGGGCACCGGGACCGGGGCAGGGAGGAGCCCGAGGGCAGCGGGGGAGCCACGGGCACTCCCCTGCCCCTGCAGCCCCGGGTGCCCCTTACCTGACGTCCCCCAGGACGGTGACGGTGACCCCCAGGGCCAGCCCGTGTGCCAGGGCGGGCTGCAGCCGCCCCGTGCCCCCCGAGTCCTCCAGCACGGCCATGCAGCCGATGAAGATGAAGAGGGCAGAGCCCAGCAGCTCGGCCAGGCACGGCTGCACGTGGCGCTCGTACCAGCGCGGCCGCGGGGGTCGCGGCTTCCCCTCCGCGTCCATCCCCTCCCGCAGCCGGCGGGGCGCGGCCGTGGCCAGCGGGGGATGCTGAGGCGCGGCCGGGATGTGCAGGAGCCCCGAGAGGCTGCCCGGCTCCCCCCCGACCGTCTGAAGAGGCAGCTCTGCACGGGAGGCTCTAAATACAGATTGGATTTGCATTGCTAAGAGAAAAAAGGGGTCATAAAAGCTGCTGGGCCGGCCCCCAGGGATATCAAAGCTCGTTATCACTGCCAGGCCTTGGTTCAAGGCTTGGGGAATTTTTCCTCGGTTTTTTGTTGCTGTTGGTGGTGCAGTTTTCGGGGGTTCTGCCAAGATTCAGGATGTGGTTCCTGCCATGCACACCTGGAGTGTGGCGCCTGTGCTCAGCCCTGGGGCCTGCTGCAGCTGCAGCACCCTGGGGAGCAGCTGATGCTGCCATCCCAGCATCCCAGACTGCTTCAGCTGGGAAGAGACCTCCAAGAAACTGGAGCTCCCAGTGCCACCCCCACCCTGGGCAGGGACACCTTCCCCTGTCCCCACCCAGCCTGGCCTTGGGCACTGCCAGGGAGCCAGGGGCAGCCACAGCTGCTCTGGGCACCTGTGCCAGGGCTGCCCCCTGTGAGTGAGGACCACCATCAGAATTCCTCTGAAGCTCAGCCCTGGGCATTCCAGGGCTGGGGGATCACCTCCCTCCTGCTCTGCTCTCAAATGTGGGCAAGGATGCCAAGGGATGCAGCAGCCACTCCAAAATCTGGCACTGATCAAGCACTGATCAAACCCTCCCCAAATCCTCCTCATCCCAGCAGGGATCACTGCTGGGACACCAGAGGCACAGGGAGGAAGGGGAACCCCCAGGCAGCAGCATCCCACAACCCACAGCCCCAGCAGCAGCAGCACGGGCTCCCCTGCAGCTGATCTTTGGAGTGTTGATTGTGGGGATCGATGTCACACAGCCCCAGGGATGGGCACGGCTGCCACTGCCCTGGTGATCCCGGGGCAGCTCCGTGCAGCAGCAGGAATGTGCCCACAGCCCGGGGGTCAGCCCAGCCCTGCAGGGATGGGCCTGCAGCCTTGAGCAACCCCCTGAGCCCCGTGTTTGTGTGGCTGATCGAGGACCGGGGGTTATAGGAACTCTTCTCCCTCGTGAGCAGGGTAAAGAACTGGTTTATGATGTTGTCACAAGGCACTGGGAATGGGAAGGAAATTTCCACTTGCCTGTCTCTGTGGCCACACCACAGACAAGGGTCAGGCAGGAGGATCCCAGCGAAGGCGCCTCTGAAAGAGCCTTCACCAGCCCAGTTCCCCTCCCAGGAGCTTGCTTCCCACAGCCAAGAGGGCCTGGCATCAGCTTAGAGGAGACACTGGGATATCTGTAGGAGTGGGAGCTGCCTTTGCTGCCCTTTGGGGCCCGTGAACCCTGGGAGCTGTGGGACAGGGACATGCCTGGTGCAATCCTGCCAGCTCACAGGGCACCCTCTCCCAGGGCCAGCTTAAAGCAGCTCCATCTGCCACCACGGCACGGCCAGCTGAGTGCTCCCTTGGGAAGAATTTTAACTTGGGCAGAAGGAATCCAGATCTCATTTATTTTTGGGGTACTTATTACGAGAGATTAATGTAACACATATCTAGATTTCAGCTGGTCCTTCCTTGCTGCAGCTCCCACGGTGCCACACCAGCGCTGACAGGAGCTGAGCTGCCCCAAATCCCAATCCCCAGGGCCACCAGCAGCGTGGGCAGCTCCCAGGAGCACCAGGACCCGTCCGTGGCAGGGAGAAGGCAGCGAAGTGGCCGAGGCAGCGCTGCTGCCGCAGTCCCGGTGCAGGAACGCTGCCCGGGGCGGTGCCCGCGTCCGCCTCTGGCTCCCGGCAGCGGAGGCTCCGGAGCACGGCGAGGTCACAGCCCCAACGCGAGGATTAACCCCCTGTCCTTGGCTTTTAAACATTTACCGTGCCTGAGGGAGCGGGGGATGCCGGCCCGAGCCTCGCAGAGGAAATCTCCGCACTCAGGTACGAAGGCATTAATTATTGCTGAGCACGGGCCTGAAACGGGACAAAACAAAAGCACAGCCCGCAGGGAAGGGTTTCCCTTCAGCCCCGGCACCTGCTCGAGTTCAGAGGTGCCGCGGAGATGCAAAGGCAAGAGCCCAGCCCCGAGCAGCCCCGAGCCCAGCCCCGAGCAGCCTTTGCCCCGCACGGAGGAGATGAAACCCTCGGCACCAAGGTTTGCTCGACAGGATCCACGGAGACTCTGCCCGTGGGAAAAGGCGTGGGGATGAGAACAGATAAATCTGTTCATATCAGCAGACACTTATTTTTGTCCTTGTTTGGGCTTGCACCGATTTGTTAGATAAGTGACAATAGCAACTGTGTCAATTAGTACAGGAAGTGGTGGCACCAAACAAGCCAAGGCTTCCAAAAATAGCTTTTAGGAATGACAGAGAACGTTTCCCTCATCCATCTACCTGGGCAGGAAGGCCAGAATTCCCCTATTTTACCCACCCCCCGTGTTTCACTCCTCTCCTCCCCTCACCGTGCAGATCTGCCACCTTTCCTTTGCTTTTCCAAACAAACCAAAGCACCCAAATGAGGCTCTGTATAGAAAACCAGATTTGAGGGTTGAATGATCCCTTCCAACCTAAACCATTCTGGGATTCTAAACCCAAACCACCCAGACTCCAAAAACCACTAAAGCAGACGCTGAAGGACATCATCACGTCCTGCAAACACTCAGTCACAGAACCCCAGACTGGTTTGGGTTGGAAGGGAGGCTGAAACCCACCCGTGCCAGGGCCTCCCCACCCTCTCAGGGGAGAAGCTCATCCTAAAATGTGATCTAAACCTCCCCTTCGTCCTGTCACTCCAGGCTCTTCAAATGCTTCGAGTGCTCTCTGAGAATGGGTGCTGGTACATTTTAAAGACCAGAATTGCAGCTGGCGTCTATGAAAAAGTAATTACAAAACATCCTGGTGCTGCAAGGAGAGACCCCGGCAAATCCAGCGTGGGGTCAGCTCCTCTAAAGAGCCATAAAGAACCGAGCAGCTCCTCTGACACTGCCTTATCTCCCCGCGTTTATCTCCAGCCCGGGATTACACAACCGCGGCTGAAAGAGAACTTGCAGAATGATTTGCAGCTCGTAGCTGAGGCACAGGTGAGGTGACCTCTGCCCCTTCACAGAGCCCACGTTGTGTAAGAGTTTTCCTTCCAGGCGCTGCCTCGGCGCAGATGGAAATTTCCAGGGCTCCTCTGCTGCCTGCTGGAGAACAGGGACGGGTTTGTGTCGCTGCTGCACACACAGACTGGTGCTGCAGCAGGGCAAAGCCATCCCAGCAGGGTGAAGCCATTCAGGCCTTAACTCTGGTATTTCACATCCTCAATTCTGGGGCTTGGCATTGAAATCCAGCAAGCTCCCACAGAAGGGAGAGATGCCCCTGGTCCCACACACCCCTGCACATCCACCCTGCTGTCCTCTCAGCCCAGCCACACTCCCATCCTCAGGAGCCACATCCTCCTGTGCCCCAGCAGCCCAGAAGAACTGTGTAAACTCCAAAAGGGGAGCTGGAAACTGCAGAGGGGCTGAAACAGTGTGCACTGCACCAAGCACACAACTGAAGAACTGAACTTCTGGAAGGCAACTTCTTTCATCCATCTTTGAAGAGGGAGCAGGCAGTGCTCAGGGATGGGAAAGGTGGATGAACACAGGAGCAGGGCAGGGCCATCACAGCCAGGCCTGGGGACAGCCAGGAGGAGCTCAGGGGGCAGCTCAGCTCCAGCAGTGACTGGCAGCTCCCGGGCAGGGCCACTGGAGTCTGCCTCACTTTGCCACAGACACAGCACCCAGCCTCCTCCCTGAGCAAAGCTTCCCCTTCCATTCCCCATTCTGGGGAGCCCATCCTCAGCACGGCTCCTCTGGGCACAGTCCTTCCCTGGAGGGTGGGCAGGGTGGCACAGGGTGCCCAGAGCAGCTGTGGCTGCCCCTGGACCCCTGGCAGTGCCCCAGGCCAGGCTGGACAGCCTGGAGCAGCCTGGGACAGTGGGAGGTGGCCCTGCCATGGCAGGGGTGGCACTGGGGGGGCTTTAAAGGCTCTTTCCAATCCATTCTGGCTCTCAGAGATGAATTCTGTTGCCCCACAGTACCAATCCCTCAGGAAAAGGCCAGGCTGGAGCAGGAGGGTGAGGCAGAGCCCCAGGGGCAGCTCCAGGATCACACATCCCACAGGCAGCAGCAGCAGAAGGCACAGGCCACCTCTCCAGCCTGGAAAAGCTTCCTGAATCAGCAGCTCCCAGCAGAGCTCCAGCAGCACCCTCCACACGCAAACATTCCCTGGAGAGAGCTGAAGGATTTATTTCTCTGTTTGTCAGCACAACCCTGAGCAGGGGCTGCCCACCCTGCCCTCCCCCAGCACTGCCAGGGGTCCCTTTGATCCTGCTGGAACCCCCGGGCACAGCGTGACCCGATTTCCTCAGCACTGTCAGCACCCAGGAGACTCTGGGAGAGCCTGCAGGAGCGGCTTCCCCTCTCCCAGCTGGTGCTGAAGAGCTCTGCAGGGCAGGGTGGCACAGTGGGGCCTCTCCCTCGGGGGAGCAAATTACACAGGCACCCAAAATAGAACTGATAGCACCGGGATCATGCCAGCACAGACATTATCCCCAGACACAAAGGGGTGGAATTGTGACAAAAAACACAAAGGGCTGATGGAGCCCAGGACATCTCTGCAATGAGCCAACCCCTGAGGTGAGAAATGCACCAGCCCAGGGGAGGGTTCCCAGCTGGGCCCAGCTCCAGAGGAACAGATTTGGATGTTCCAGGGCAGGTCTGACTCCAGCTTGGCTCCCAGCCAGAAAGATGCTACAGGAGACTTAGAACATGGTCCCCAAGGAGGTCTGGCCAAAATGAAATTGATGGCAGAGATGGGCTTTACCACAACTCTGAATTCCTCATTTAATTCCCAAGAAATGAACAGGAAAATGCCCCAGGAGAGGCCCCAGCTGGTGCCTCTGGGCAGGAGGGCTGCTCACCAGGCTCCTGCAGTGCACAGGGCAGGGCTGTGGATGCTGGGGGGGTTGGGTCCATTCTCAATCCCTGAAGGAAAGGTCATTCCATGGGGTCCCAGAATGGGCTGGGGTTGCAGGGACCTCCAAACCCCTCCAGTGCCAGGGCAGGGGCACCTTCCCCTGCCCCAGCTGCTCCCAGCCCCTTCCAGCCTGGCCTGGGGCACTGCCGGGGGTCCAGGGGCAGCCACAGCTTCCCTGGGCCTGCAACTGCTCTAAAAAAATACTCCTGGTGAGGCATTGGGTGAGAGAAAAATGTCACTAAACCACATAGAAACCAGTCATTTCTAGCAAGTAAGACAGGAGACAAATTATAAATACTAAACATTTATTATTTTTCTCATAGGAAGGTGGCAAGATTCAATTTCAAACAACAGGACAAGGGCTTTCATTGCTGTTGGGATTTTGTTTTGCTTCTTTTCAGGGGAAAGAGAGGAGGAGGAACATGTGTAAAGGTACTACCAGAAGCAGTGCAAATTGAGATTAATTTCTTTCTTCAGCATCCCAGTGCTGAAACCACAAGCTAAGCCTTTCCCAGTTAAGTCTATTTTCCAGTTTCTTGTACCCACTGAACACAGTCAGTGTTCTCCTTCACCCCTCCCCAAGGACACCCAGCAGTGAGAGCCCCCCACAGCACGAGGCCTGGAGAGGCCAACACGGTGACACTCCATCAAAACTGGACCTGAAGAGAACAAAAATGCACAGAACAGCCCCCCCTCCCTGCTCAGCCACGCTCAGGCATCCTGTGCTGCAGCCCCCCAGGTCACAGACACGTGTTACACACCCACACAGACACACACGAGGGAAATCAAAGGGTCCAGGAACACCTCACTTCCAGTTTTAAACTAAGGAAGGCAAGCTTTAAACAGGAGTTACTGACACCTTGTGCAAGTCCTCTGTCGGACACTGGGAACGGCAGGCAAGGCCTGCTCACAGAAAATATTCCCTGGAACCCCCCAAAGGCCCCAGGCCTGCCCCAGAGCAGCAGCAGCAGCTGTCCCACTCCTCCCAGTGCAGATCCCATCCTCTCCACGGCCTGGCCCCAGCCAAGGCAGCCTCGGGGCTCCCCAGGGCTCCCCTCCCTGCAGCTCTCAGAAATCGATGTTTGCCAGACCTGTGGGAAGACAAAGAGGGGTTTGGGGGAAGAAAGGAGGGTTTATCCTCACCCTCCCTGCCCTTCACTGCACCAAGAAAGATGCTTTGAGAGTTGTTTTATTTTTTTAAAAAACTTAAACATAAAGGATTTGGTGTGAGGAAAGCAGGAAACAGGTTGGGCTGTATTTTTCTAACCCTTTTTTGATCGTGATGCAGCAATTAATTTGATGAAGTCAATTTGCAGGAGCACTGGAGTTATGCATGGCAGAAGGAACAACACAATGTTCAGCAGCCTCAGGGTGTGCCCACGAAATCAGGAAGACAAAGCAGGGGAAAGCACCATTAATGAGGGCAGTAAATTCACACTGGATAAAAAAGCCTTGCTCTAGATTAAGGCATAGCCATGCCACTCCACTGGACACTTGATTATCACCTCAGAGATCACTGTCTTTGTAACTCCTTAGAGACCCTGCACCCCTCAGCACCCCAAACTGCCCTCAGCCCTTCTCTAACCACAGCAAAGAGCAATGCTGGGATCCCCAAACGGGCTGCTCTGAGCAGGGGAACTTTGGTGCCTTAGCTCCTTTAAAGATGAGTTGTGTGTTACAGTCTCCACTTTCCAGCCTGCAGAAATCCCATGTAGAATGTGAGTTTTTGAGCTCAGAACGCTGGAGGATTCAGCAGAGCACCAGCAGCTCTGTCACAGCAGCAGCAACAGGGTGTTGAAGAGCTCCTTTTACCAGTTTTTATTTGAAGATCTCTTTTTACCACCTCTGTCAGAGGCTTTGCTGCCCAGCCAGGCTGCAGACACCAAACCTATTCCCATTTGCTGAGGAGCAGTCAATAAAATCTGCTCTTGGATACTCTGTCAGGAGCAGGGAGAGGGCAGAGAGGATGAAGGGGAGAAAATGACACAAGCAGCAGGCAGAGGCTTTCTGGAAAGATTGAAGTCCCTGAAACTGCAGCCAGAAGCTGTGACTGCAGCAGAGTTGTCTTTCTAATCTGGACAAATACAGGCTGTGGCCACCCATCCTTCAGCCAAGCAACAATTCCCCTCATTCTATCATTTCTTGAGCAGCAGCAACATCCAAATGCTACAGAAAGGTTAAATCAAGTCTCTCTCTTTCACAGAAATTCCACTGCAGGAGAGACAGGGTTTTAAGAACAAAAGGAACGTGTAAAAGAGTTCAGAATATTTCAGAGGGAATATTCTTCCCCAGGGAGAAAGTGGTGTGGAAAACTTCAGTGTCAGATGGCTGCAAATGGGGACAGTGCAGAGAAGCCTGGGATAAGTAATACAAATTTATCTTTGTGTTGTCAGGACACTGTGCCTTCATATACCATGTGCCCATATGGCACTTCCCATGCATGGGATTTGTAAACCTTTCAATTAGCACTGATGGGATAAAGCAGGCAGTTATTTAAAGTAACCCATACGGCATCTTCTGGTGGAAAAATTCCAACTGTACTGGACAGGCTCCCCACTTGGACACCCAGAACCCCCCCAAAGGCCGTGGAGGAACAATCCCCAGCTGGGAGGGGCTCCCAGCCCTGCAGCAGGGGGGCTCTGAGGTACCCCAGGTGCAACAGCCCAGCCCAGCCCTCCCACAGGGCATTCCCTCCCATGGCAGGACCACCCCAGGGGCTGCAGGACCTTACCCAGGTTGCTGCTGTCCTTGGAAGCCCAGCAGATGCAGTAGTGCTGCATCAGTTGTTCAAACAGCTCCTTCTCATCCAGGAACTCAAGGGCTTCTATTCTGTAGGAATAAAATAAAAGTCGGGATTTGAGCGGGACCCTGAGGAGAATTTTTACTGAATTGTTCACTCCATGGGAGTGAAAACTGCAGCCAGAAAGGCAATCACCTCTCCAGGGAATAATTACAGGTATTTGTCCACGGTGCCACCACTGCTGCCAGCCCTGCCAGTGGATGGAACAAGTGACCTCCTCATCCCTGGAATTCCCTGTCCAGGACTCATCTGTGTAACTCCTCACAAATACCAGGGCTGCTGCTGAGGATCCAAAGGGGCAGAAGTTCCTAAATGCACCACCAGGTGTGAAGTGCTGCAGAGGAACGCTCTGGGAAAGACTTTTCTGAAGAAAAAGCCTTTGCCTCACTGCTACTGGAGGACAGAGTTTACATAACCCTATTTCCTGGCATGTGGAACAAGTGCAAGGAGCTGAGCAGATCCAAGGTAGCCAAAAATGCTGCAGAGAAAGCACGAGCTCTGTGTCTCCACCAGTGCCATATGGTCCCACCACACATCCCTGTTCCTATTTAAACCACCTCTGATTTCCACTCTCACCTGTTCAGTTCCAGGCTCTGAGAAACCCCCATACATGAATATTTTGACCAAGGAAACTTGCTCAGCTAATTTCAACTGTGAACGACTCACAGCAATTCACATTATATCCCTACAAAGTTACCCCTTAAAATTTCCCACTGTTTAGCATTTAATGCAGAAACACTAACAAAATCCAGGCAGATTGGTGACTGTTGAACAGCCTTTAGTCCCCACTCTTGTGCTCTGAGCTCTGCAGACCCAGCAGTCTCCCCCTCAGGATTTCAACGTGTCGTGGTTTAACCCCAGCCAAAATCTTCACAAGGAACATCTTGGGGACTGCAAAAAGTCAACACAGCATTTCTGTGGCATCTTCCCTCTGCAAATTTCTGTCAGGAGATGCCTTCTGTCACACCCAAATAAGCCATCACTGCTTCCAGTCTGCTCCTGGCAGCGTTCACCCTCTGATCTTCAATCCAGGCATTATCCTGGAGGCTCTGCAGAGCTTCACCCCCAGGAATGTTGTGTCTCCCTGGGCAGAACCTGCCTGCAGCCCCCTCTGCTCCACCAGGGGATCCCACACTACACAGGGATGCGAAGGGACCTTGGAAATGGCATCTGAGGATGACTTTTGGGTGCAGAAGTGGTACCTTTGGACATCAGCCTGTGGCAGGAAGCTGTACACCTTCATCATATCGATGGCACGGGCGTCCTCCCAGCCACTGGCCAGCAGCCGCTCCCTCTGGAAAGCAAAGGGCAGCACAGCTCTCACAGGATTCCAGGGAAACACCTGAGGACAGCTTCTCCCACTGAGGATTTCACTGGGCAGCTGATTGACCTGTCCTCTGAAGAGCTCCCAAACCCTTCCCTAAACACCTGCTGCTGCTCTGCGCAGGGCCAGGCGGGGCTGGGCTCTGACCAGGAGGTTTTTGTGCCACCACTGACACTCAGCTACCAAAGAGAAGCTCTGGGGTGACCTAACTGTGGCTGCCAGCACCTGAGGGAGCCAAGATGCAACACGGAGGGAGAGTGTTTGCAAGGGCTGGAGTGCCAGGACACAGGGAATGGCTCCAGTGCCAGAGGGCAGGGCTGGATGGGATACTGGGGAGGAATTCCCCTGGGAGGAGGGATGGAGGCCCTGGCACAGGCTGCCCCTGGATCCCTGAGCGGGTTGGACAGGGCTTGGAGCACCCTGGGACAGTGGAAGTGTCCCTGCCATGGCAGGGCTGGCACTGGATGATCTCTGCAGTCCCTTCCAAGCCAGACCATGCCCCGATTCCAGGACAAGGTGGCCAGCAAAGGGCCCAGAGAGTGCCCCACCCTGCCCTGCTCCCTGCTGAGCCCCAGAGGCACGCTCAGAACCCTCAGCCAGGCTACCAAAGCTCAGTGCCAGCCCCCTGAGCCCTCACCTGGGAGTGCAGGGAGCTGCAGAGCTCCACCCCAGCCAGGTTGCACTGCCGGCGCTGCAGGTTCTCGATCATGATCTGCCCGAAGCGATCCCCCATGTTCACCTCAGGGAGAGAAGGAGACAAAAGTTCCCCCTGCCCACCTCCACGGGGAAAGGCAGCACCCTGCTTCAGCCCTGGACTGCCTACAGAGTGCTCAGGGCATCAGAGAGGGGCACGACCCCCTCAGGAGCAGCCCCGTGGCAGGGGGACAGTGACAGGGGACAGTGCCACTGCCCTCAGCGGGCTGCCAGCACCACGGCCTCTGCTTCAGCTCCCAGCAGCTTGCTTCAGCTCCCCAGCATGATTTACAGCTTGGAAGATCCTGTCTCTAATTCCTGGAGCCACCTAGTTCCCCCGAGGCAGTGTTGTACTTCCAGAGACAGAAACAGAGTTCACGCTGATGCGATTTCTGCTCCACTTTGCCAAAGAACACAGAGGTAATTATGTAATGTCATACACCCAGAGCCAGCACTCAGCATTTCTTTCTCCTCTGCCTTTAGCTAAATCAATATTCTGTGATTTTTTCCACATATGGATTAAGTCTCAATTATTTTGCTTCAACATAGTCCAGAAATTGTCTTTCAGAATAGCTGTATTTTCTCTACAATGAGCTAACCAAGCTACAAGGTAAAACACATTACTACAGAAATCCAGCAGAAACTGCTGTTCCTACAAAAGGACGTGGCCCACTCTCATTCCTCAACAACTCCCACCTACAAGAGCCATTTTAATGACAACAATGCAGCTCTAAAAATGCCTCTTTGGTTTTACCTGCTCATAATTGATAACCATGGCCACGGGGAAGGTGCTTGCTGCCCACTTGAGCAGGTTTGCAGACTGCTGGGGGCTCATGTAAACCAGCACACACTCGGCCACCAGCAGCGTTGGCAAACTGCAAAACAAAACCAGAGAACATGATTTCAGAAATGAAAAGAACAAGAAAAATCTGCTAAGGGTTGTCAGCAGGCAAGTCACTTCATGTCCACAGAATTTCCTGAAAGAGCTCCATCTTTTTCTGAACTAGACACTGGAGACTGAATGAAATCTCTTCATCCCATTGACTAAAACTGGGAATTAATGAACCACAGGAGACTCCTGTGGTTGTGAACCAGAGATTTTAGGGCTCAATCCCCCCAAAGCCAGCCCTGAGCACAGAGCAGTCTGCATCCTCTAAGTCCTGTCTGGCAACAGGAACTGAGATGTGTTAAAATTCCCTTTGCAGGACAATTGTGCCCTGTGGACACAGCTCACACTCTTGTAGAGATCAGTGAAATCAGGCATTAATTACAAATTGAAACAAAAAAAAAAGTTTTCTCTTTAAAAAAAGTTCTGAGAAGAATTTTAATTAGACAAATTTGTTCAGTATCTGTAAAACAATCTTCACATATTATTATCTAACAAAATGTAATCTATAGTTTGCACGTTGCCTCTTCCCCCTCCATCCACAAAACAACCAAAATAGATATCTACACAAGTGATTTTCTTCACAATTATTGAGTTTGCTTTTAATTGCTGGAATGAAAGGGGAAAAAATGTCACTAGAAGCAGGAGAAATTCCACAAGGAGCAGCAATGTAGGCAAGCAAGGCAACATTTCAGAGGATGGAAGTGTAAAGAATTAAATGGCAATTTGATGCATTCTGCTTCCCCATATGCTCTCTCCCACCCAGCCAGATCGCTGCTATTTATATTGCTGAGATTTTAAAGGTCTGTCCATCATCCACTCAAAAACTCAACTCCTGCCCCCCCAAAGCCTCACGGTGAACAAGAAAACCCCAGGGGAGCTTTGGGGTTCAGATGCCAAGGACTCCACTGCAGTCTCACCAAAAGGTTTAGGGAACGAGAGGGGTTTAAGAGGAGGCCACAGGAAATAATTGCAGAGCTAAAAGTCAGAAATCACAGAATCCTGGAGTGGTTTGGGTTGGAAGGGATCAGAGACCACCCAGGCCATGGGCAGGGACACCTTCCACCATCCCAGCTCCAAGCCCTGGCCAACCTGGCCTTGCACAAAGGCTTCCACAAGCCCCTGCTAAAAAAAAAATAATTCAAAAAAACCCAAACAAAAAGCCAATGAAAGCCCAGTGATCTTACTGTGTATCCAAGCTGTGTTTCTTTAGCTTTTCCTGCAGGTCTGCTGGGAAGCGGAGGTCAGCCCCCACTATGGAATATCTGCTGGAGTCCAGGCTGTGGGAATCTGCAAGGAAAAACGTGCAGAGACCAGGGTCAAACCAGCTGTGAAGCAAATGAACTCCACAGGAGCACATGAACTGTGGTACACCGAGCTCTGAGCAGCAAACTCTTCTTTTTAAATGATGAATTCCCTTCCTAGCTGTGTTTTCCAGGGCTCCAGCAGCAGCAGGCCCTGCACTGAGCCTCCTCACTCCCTCTGCAGCCACGCTGAAGCTGAGAGGTTATCCCAGCTGTTACCATGGTTTCCAGGAATGCAGAGAGAAGAAAAATGGGAAGATTAAAGGCAGGATTTTTTGTTTTGCTTGGAGAGTCTTCTCAAATGGCCCAATGTATGTACACAGGAACTACATAAAAGTACATCAGTTTCTGAAAAACTAAGCTAAGTAACAATACCTCAAATATTAATAACAGCTATAGCTATATAATTAATTATATATGTGGTTATGTAATAAATATGGGGAGCAGACATAGGCTTGGGGCCAGAACAAAGCTATCATTTAGCCTTTTGGTATGATTTAGGGGTGGCACTTAAGGAAAGAGCCAGATTAGAGAAGGTGTTCTGAGCACAGCTATTCCCCTGGGATACACCAGGATCCTGTGGATTCCTCTGGATGCTCCAAGGAACAAATCCCAGGGTCCAAGGAGCCCCTGCCATCCTGGCACAGCTGGGAGGAAGCACCAGAGCCTCTTGCCATCAGTAATTGTGACACCCAGCAGCACTGAGTGCACCCAGAGGAGCCCAGTGCCCACAGGAGGCACTTCCCAAGTGCTCCATCAAACCCAGGAATACTGGGATGGCCCTGGAACGCCTCAGCTTTTCTGGAGGGGATTCCAAACCTCCCTGGGCAGCCCCTTCCAGTGCCTGACCACCCTCTCGATGGAGAAACTCCTCCTGGTGTCCAACCTGGGCCTCCCCTGGCACAGCTTGAGTGAGGAGAGAAGAGAAGGCAAGAGGCTGAAGGGGCAGGATGAAAGGGGGTTCCATTTCAGGAGAGGGGAACAAAAATATTGGGGACAAGTGTGGGTTTTCTCAATTATTACACCAAGCAGTGATCAAACATTCCAGAGGATGCTCCTCTCTTTAGTTTTCAAGTGACCAACTCCCTGAAAGTGGCACTAGCAAGTGACAATAGCTGCCATTCCAGCAACACTTGGGAGCAGATCCAGGAATCAGAAACAGTTCAGAAAGAGAGTTACAAGGGAAGAAAAGAGAAAAAAAAAAAAAAAAAAAGTTGTGCGGCAAATGATTCAACATTTTGAGTCAAGGCTTTTTCCATGTGCATGTTCTGTAATAGCTTTACTACTTCCCACACCCTTCTATTTAAGTGATTACATCAAGGCCATGATAATGGCATCAAAAAAAGCCACCCAAAAACCCCACCACACACAGGGAAGTGCTTAAATAGGGATTGGTTTCTGTCCATGGATACGGCACAGCGAGCGTCAGCCACCACAATTAGTAGGGAATTAATGCCAGCTCCCTGTCCAGCTTGGACACACAAATACATCAATAAAGAACAGAAATAAAAGCCAGAAATAAACCACCAAACTTTTTAAGTGATGCAGGAGAGAAGGAGCACAAAGGTGGATGCAAACGTGCCTTGCTCACATCACACTGATCCGAGCATTTTTATCATAAAATCCTGAACTGGTTTGATTGGAAGGGGCCACAGAGACATCCAGTGCCACCCCCTGCCATGGGCAGGGACACCTCCCACTGTCCCAGGCTGCTCCAGCCTGGCCTTGGACACTCCCAGGGACAGGGCAGCACAGAGCCTGTGCCAGGGCCCCCCACCCTCACAGGGAGGGATTTCTCCCCAGGATCTCACCTCAATTTCCTCCTTTTCATTCTGATCAGACTTAACCGGGCAAACTCCAGCTGCTGCATCACCTCCCCCTTGGGGAGCAAACAATCACTGCTGGCAGCTGGAACTGTCCCTGTCCCCAGCCTGGAGGCCAGAAATCCATCCAGAAACATCCCAAAAACTGCTGTACTGCTGGGCCATGGTCTGGCACCAACTCCCACCTCGCTGCAGATCCTTGGGGCTGGGCTCTGCAGGGCCAGGGCTGCACTGGGATGCTCCCTGTGGGCTCCTCCCCACTCAGGATACTCTGGGAAGTATCAAAGGGAGCAATCTGCTGCCCAGGACTGAGCAGCCCTGCTGCAAATGAATTTTACAATTCCTGCCCATCCACAGGGCAGCTGGAAAAGGAAAAGCAAGCTCCAGCTTGGCAGCACGGTCACGTGGTGCCCATTGATTTCTTCTGAGGAACAAGAGTTTGTTTTAACTGAATTGATTTTCTGTGTATGTTCAAAGCCCTCTGTTCATTCTTACTGCAGTGCTGTGACTCAGGCCAGCTGCCCTAATGCAGTGGCTTCAACCACTGAAAATCCCATATTCCAGGCACTAACTGCTACCCAGGCACCACCACCTCGTGTTTGCTTTCAGTGAGGTTCCTTGGCTGGGTGTTCTCCTCTAGAGCTGCCCTGGGGATTTCTGTGATGCTCACACCCAGCCATGTACAAAGATTCTCTCTGTGCGTGGCTGAAATGAAGGTTTGAGAAACACCAAACTCAGATTTAACTTGAGAAATACAAGGGAGGGGAGAGGGAAGGGGAGAAAGCTGAGCCCCACCACCCCAGGCAGGCTCTCCTGGCCCAGGCACAGGGTTCAGCTCTCCAGGGATAATCAACAGAGAATGCTCTGCTCTGGGCACACACTTGTATGTTTATTTTCCACGGCTTTGGCACAGAGGTAACAACAGGAGTGGTTCAAATTTCACAGACACAGAACAAGACAAGCTTGTAGCAACTGAACAGTAGCAGGAGCTGCTCATAGCTGCCTTTTGACCTCAGCACACTGAATCTTTTCTTTGCAGCAATGTTAGGAGAAGTAACTGCTGTGTTGGAGAGAGGCCTCAGCCCTCCCTGCTGCCCTGACCCTGCTGCTGGGGCAGCACTGCAGCCTCCAGGCACACCAAGCTCCTCCTCTGCCACAAGAATTCAGCTTTCTTCTCTTACTCTCTTCTCACATTAGTGCAACGATTTCCTGGAGGTTTTCCAAGAGACAGCATGCAGGATACTATTGACTCAAAGAGATTTCATTAGGGTTCTCATGCTAAGGTGCCTCTGGCAGCTTTACAAAGCAGCAGCCCCTGCAGCCTGTTTGTTCTGCATGCTGCTCAGCCTCACTCCACCCCAGGGCACTGCCACACTCTCAGCCTGTCCTGGAAGCTCAGGGACAGCCCCTGCAAGTCCCCCTGACACCCACAGTGGGTCACAGCAAAGTCAGGGGTGGAGGGAAGCTGAAACCACCACAGACAGGGCAGAGGGTGTGAGAGGCACACAAAGGGAGCAGCTCAGCAGGTGCCAAAGGTGCAGCAGGGACCTCCCAGCACAGCCAGCAGACAGCGCCACTGAACTTTGAGAGCAATCTGCTGGGGGCTGCCACAGGGATGTCACTGTCACTGCCTGCCCTGGAGAGCACCTGGCTGCACGCCTGGGCTCCAGCCCTGGCCTGGAGCTGCTCTGGCTGCCCAGCAGGGAGGGAAGCTGGGGATCAGCAGCACCCCCGTGGCATGACAAGAGTCAGGGTGAGCAGAGAAGCAGAGAGAGAACCTGAATCCTGTCACTCCATATCAGCACAACTCAAACCCCAAATTCCAAACAATGGAAACAAAGCACTCCTGCTACATCAGAGTGTGAACTGATGTGGGAGGCAGGCACAGGGAGGGACGGGATCCTAAAATCCCAGTCCACATCCCCACAGAAATGTGTCACATTTCCCCACCTGGCAATGCTGCTCCCCTGTGCCAGGTGACATTCCCAGGATATTGCACAGTCCAACAGCTGTACCAGGTCAGACCAAAGGTGATATCATCCCTGGGATGCTCCCCAGCCTTCCAGAGGGAGAAGTCAAAGAGAGGAAACCCCTACCAACACTGGCCCCTAAGTTGTTTTCTAGCTTTTTCTCAAAAATACTTAAAAATCTTTGTATTTCTGCACCATTACTGAGCTCATACTTTCATCCATCTATTAATTCTAATACCCAGATCCTGCAGGAAGGCAGCAATAATCATTTACATGTGAGGCACAAACTGTTTTTCCCCCCGTGTGCATCACTTTCTATTAATCCACATTGAAATCATCATCAAGTCACTAATTTCACAAGATACTTCTACAGTTCTTTACCACTCTTCAGAGTTTGGATTTGCCAACAAGCTGCCACTTACTAATCACTCTATTTTCCCAATTTTTTCTTGGTGTTGAACAACAACATATCCTCAAGCACAGATCTCCATCTCCTCCATAACAAAAATTAACAACATATGCTCGCCCTCCATCCCAGCTCCTCATCCATATGAGAACCATTCCTTCCCCACAGCCACTGTGCCACTTCTCTGGCACACTTTGCCATGGGACACTGTCAAAACACGTTCCTGAATTCCAAGCACTACACTGATGTCCTTTTCCAATAGATATGTTGGCTTAGAGAACCCCAACAGACCTGGGAAGCACAGCTTCCCTTTCCAAAAGCCATGGTGACTCTTTCTCAGCACATCCTATGGTTCCTGTGCTCCTCTGAGGCTCTGTCAGAGCTCCTATGATTTGTTCAGTACAGACATCAGCCCTACTGCCTTGAGGCTCCCTGGATTTCCCCTGGAGCCCATCTGAGGCTCAGCCACAGCCTTCCAGCTGGAGACAGGGCACAGACCAACCAGCAGCTGAGTGAATTCCTTCTCAGGTCCCTCAGATCTGAACCCTCTGCTCATCTGTTTGATTTATCTACTCATTCCAGCACCTCTTCTGCTGGCACCTCCCCACGAAGCAGTTCCATCAACTGATCCTTAAACCAGAGTTGCCAGAGATCTCACAGGGTCTGACCTGGGGCTGGGGCTCAGCTCAAACTGCAGTTCCACAACACTCCCACCACCTCCACATGTCCTGGACACGCTGCTGCACCCCCAAGACCTGTGTGCAGCAGAGCCTCCCCAGCCTGGCAGCAGCAAGGCTGTGCCTCTGCACTCTGAGCAGCCAGCACTGAGGAGCCAGAGAAGCAGCTCCAGGGAAACCAGTCTCACCAGTACAGCCCAGTGCTGCGGGAGCTGCCAACAGCCCTGGATTCCAGCACTGCAGGCTGCTGGCTCTGCAGGGGCTCTGCTGGCCCGGATGGACCTGCAGCCCTTCAGGAACACCAAGGCAGCCCTTGGCACGCACCCAGGGGTGCCTGTGGCACTGTGCTGGTGCAGCACATCTCCCCGGGGCCAGGTGTGCCCCAGCAGGGCCTGCCTGGAGGCCAGGGGCCCCAGGAGCCCTTGGGCCAAGCTGGGGCTCTGGGCTTTCATCTCTGGAGGCCCCAGGGTACAGAGATTACAAACTCTGCCCTTCCAAGGACATCTGCAGGGCTGGGAAGAGAAGACACAATAAAGAGCAGCAAAGAAATGTGCAGAATGTGCCCAGAGCCTGGGCTAGAACTGTGCCCAAGGAGGGGCCACAGGTGGTAACAGCAGGCGCTGCCAGGGTCACACAGAGCAGTTGCTGAGGTGGATGCAGGGAATTACTGCCCCTCTCAATTGTCCAAAGCAGCTGCTACAGCTCAGCATCTGCACAGAGAACTCAATGGAACACAGGGAATTTTCCACAAGTAAAAAGGTTTTCAAGTGCAGTCCTGACACAAACATGCAATTACAGAATGCCTTGGGCTGGGAGGGAGCTTAGAGACCACCCAGTGCCACCCCTGCCATGGCAGGGACACCTCCCACTGTCCCAGGCTGCTCCCAGCCCTGCCCAGCCTGGCCTGGGGCACTGCCAGGGATGGGAGTTCACAACCCTCTGTTCCATAAGGAGGCTGGAAGTGAGTACCTCACAGCACCTGAAACAATTATCCTTTTAATGCTAAAACATAACAAACAGCACAGCCTCATGAGCCTGGACTGTGCAGGCTGTGTTTCTGCTGTAAAGACTCTGCTAAATGTAAAGATTTTTGCTCTTAATGAGACAGAAAGCAGATAAACACTCAACAGATATTTTAATCCAGTATCCATGCCTCTCTGTAGCACTTTTTTCCTTTCCTGTGACAAAAAATGAGCTACATATGAAAGAAAAAGAAAAAACCCAACAACTTTCTGGCAGAATAAAACCACTTAAAGAGAAGACATTTCTAACATGACATGGAACAAATGGGCAGGAGTCTGTAAGAGAAGAAAAAAGCCTATTTTCCCTCCCAATTCTCTGTCCAAACAGCATTTCAAACATTAAAAGCCTGCCCACATAGCAGAACAAAATGATCAGAAAAGTTTTAAAAGTGCTGCAGTACATCACTGACTGAGTTTGAAGATGACTCACCTATTAGAAGAGAGTCCCCTGAATGGGATTCCATAATTGGTTTTGACAGGGGAGGTTTTGATCTGTGGGAAGAAGGAAGAAGCATCTCAGAGCAGTTAAGCCTGTTGAACAGTGTGCTTACAGCTTTTTTCTTAACATATATATATATATATATATGTGTGTGTCTGTGTGTGTCTGTGTGCCAAAAGCTGCCAAGGGAATATCTCTGCCCTCTGCTGGAAAGGAAAACCTTTGCAAGTTTGGTGAAGTTGGAGCTGAGTTTTGCTCACAATTTCTTTAAGTTTTGAGAGAATCTTTCAAGAGAAATCCAGGTACTCTGTAAGGTGTGCTCAGTAACCCTTAATGGATTCATTCCAGCAGGATGTTCCCCTGCAGCAGCTGAACAGGCACATCTGGGAATTCAGCACTGCCTCCAACAGCAAGAGGAGACCCAATCACCTCCAATTGTCAGGAGACTGTCCCTGCCACATGCAGCCTCTGCTCAGTCACCTCTAACTGTCAGGGGGCTGTCCCTGTCCTGTCCCTGTCCCTGCCACATGCAGCCTCTGCTCAGTCACCCCTAACTGTCAGGAGACTGTCCCTGCCCTGTCCCTGCCACACTGCAGCCTCTGCTTGGCTCCCTGAAGCTTTCCCACCTCCTGCAGCCTGGCACAGTGGCTGCAGAGCCTGCCTGCCCAGTGAACCTTTACTCTACACACAATCATGGAATGGTTTGGGAAAGGAGCTCAAATCCCCTCCAGGGCCACCCCTGCCATGGCAGGGACACCTCCCACTGTCCCAGGCTGCTCCCAGCCCTGCCCAGCCTGGCCTGGGGCACTGCCAGGGATCCAGGGCAGCCACAGCTGCTCTGGGCACCCTGTGCCAGGGCCTGCCCTCCCTCACATCCCAGGACATGAAGAGTTTCTCAGCAGAGATGAAAGGGTGACACTGACTGACAGCCAGTCTCCACAGCTGAACACAAGCCTCAGACTTACTTGATATTATGGATTTTTCTTGCAACGATCATTGGAAAATCCACTTCAAAATATTTTCTAGGGAGAAGATTTTCATCCTGGGAATCGCAGGAAGACACTAAAATTAGGGACACTTAAGTTTCACATGCACAGGACAAGACAGACCCTCAAATCCTGAACAGTTCTGGTTTGGCTTACACTGGCATTTGTAAGAGTGGTATAGCAATGTCCCACAGCTTAAAAACCCCTAAAATCCAACAAAAACCAGCTGGGAGACATTAGAATGCCCTCTAAGAGTTAAAGAAACTATTTAACACTTTATGCAATCACAGAATCCCAGGACAGCTGGGGTTGGAAGGGACCTCTGGAGGTGATCCAGCCCAAGCCCTGCCAGGCAGGGTCACCCAGGGCAGGTGACACAGGAACGAGTCCAGGTGGGGTTGGGATGTCCCCAGAGAGGGAGAAGGATTCCAACCCCAGACACCAGGTGACTGAAACACACCCCCTCTGTTGTGGGAGAGCACAGCACCAGCAAAGGCCACAGCCTTTACCGTGATTCTCAGCACAGCCTTCCAAGGAAAGAACCAGGAAGGTTTTGCACAGCTTCACGCAGACAGTGAGCACATTCCAGCTCTCCTCCAGCCCAGCAGCCTGCCTGCACTGCAAACCAGGGGAAAGCTCTTCACTCCATGCTGGCACCATTTCCCAGCCGGGTGCAGCAGCTGTGCCAAGCCCTCCTGTGCAGCAGCCCCTTTGTGATGGATGCTGCTGCCTGCTCTGCCTGTCAACACGTGGCTTGGAGATGAAAGCAGCACTCAGAGCCCTCAACACTCCAGGAACTGGCTCCCAGCCTCTGCACATTCATTACACCACACCTGCTCTCTGCAAGGACAAAGAACTGGGAATACAGGCCCCACTTCAGCTTTTAAAATCACAAAACACTACACTGGCAGAGCTTTTATAGGAATGCAGGTAAGATAAAAGCTTCACATCTCAAAAAAAAAAAACCACAACAAAACCAGAGTTGTCTCCCTACCACTGATGGAATACAATGAATTGTGACCAAGCAAAATGCTCCTCAGGCTCCCTCCAAACCCCAAATTTACCAATGTAAATGCCAAAGAGAAGACAATTCACTCAGAGGTGTGTTCACCCAGAATGACACCATCATAACTGACTACAGCACCATGAATAACTGGATTTCCATGAATTGCACACACACACAAGCACTCCTATCCATGGCACAGGGCGCCCAGGGAAGCTGTGGCTGCCCTGCATCCCTGGCAGTGCCCACAGCCAGGCTGGATGGGGCTTGGAGCAGCCTGGGATGGTGGAAGGTGTCCCTGCCCACGGCAGAGGGTGGGACTGGACGATTTTCCAGATTCCTTCCAATCCAAAGCACTCTGTGATTCCACGATTTAGATAAATAAACTCAGAGCTGGAATCCCAGGGGGCACGGGGAAAGTGTGGCAGCAGGTCAGGGAGTGATCCTGCACTCATCCCTGGTGGGGCACAGCTGCGGGGTCCAGTCCTGATCTCCAAGAAAGACCAGGAGCTGCTGGAGAGGGTCCAGCAGAGGCCACAGAGATGATTTAGGGTCTGGGACATCTCTGTGAAGAGACTGCAGGAGCTGGTCCTGGTCAGCCTGGAGAAGGGAAGGCTGAGAGGGGATCCCATCAATCCATACAGATCCCTCCCAGGGCTGTCACAGGATGGTGCCAGACTCTGTTCAGTGACAGGACGAGGAGCAATGAATGGCCAGAAACTAAAACACAACAAGTGCCACCCTGACAGGAGGAAGAACCTCTTTCCATGGCAGAGGAAAGAGCAGAGCCCTGACACGGCAGAGCCCTGGAACAGCTGCCCAGGGAGGGTGTGGATCTCCCTCAGGAGATATCCCAAACCCACCTGGACACGTTCCTGTGTCACCTGGGCAGGGGGTGCCACTGGATGATCACCAGAGGTCCCCTCCAAGGCAGCTGTTGTGGGGCTGTGTGCGAGCTGCTGCTGTGCTGCCCCTGCAGTGCCCCGTGTGCCAGAGCCAGCCTGGAGGAGCCAGAGCAGCCCCCCAGGGCTCCCCCAGCCCCCTGGCCCCCTGCAGGCCTGTCCCTGCAGCTCTCCTTACCTTCAGTCTCCAGAACAGGGTGTCCATGCCAGCCCCAAGGTTTACAATCTGGCAGTTGCATCCTGTCCTCTCCAGGAAAGCCTTGATCAGGTAACTGACCCCGTGCACACGAGCATAATAACCTGCAGCACACACACCTGGTGAGTCAGCACTGCCACACAACACTGCACTTCAGCACCCATGAAGGCCTTTAGCCAGGCTGTGGGAAGAACAATGCCCTCTTACAAGACACCTAAGGGCTTTTGCTCTTGTTTTTTTAATTACAAACAAAACCTCATGCACATAAAACTCAGCTCCTTGGGTAAATAGAAGTTTTAGTCAAGTTTCAGCTGAAGCAGAGCAGAATAATTCTACACTTGCAGAGACTCAACTGCCCTGGGTCAAACCAACATTTCTGACTGCTTTGAAGGGATCTCTACACTGGGACACACAGAGACAGCCCATCCAGGACACAGAGAGTTTTGATTCACAGACTGATATTTAAAAGATCAGACACAGCATGGAATTACAGCTGTGAAGAACCCTTTCCTCGTTCTTTCCCATATTCCCTTCCCTCTCTAAGTCCCAGTGTGCAGAGGATTTGTCAGGACAGGTGAGGTGTCCCCATTCCCGTTCCAACTTGCCTCTGTTGATCTCAGGTGCTTTCCTTTCTTTGGCTTGTCTCACAAAATACTGGATGTAAGGGTCCTTCCAGTAGCCAACACTCACAGCAAACCTGTGCAGCAGCAGGGGAAAGAGAGAATTGTGAAATAAGACCATCAAAATTGACCCTAAAAGATACACAGGTTGGGAAGGTCCCTCTGGCCTGGGTGTGCACATGCAGACATGGTTTAAAAAACTGTCCCATGTGTGGAACTCTTTGAATGAAGTACACAAAGTTTAGTTAGAAATTTTAGCTGTTGCCATATTCAATAAGCACCTTTTTAATGGCCTCTTCAATATTGGATAAAATTTTGTGAGCAAAGACCCAAATCTCAAACATTTTCTCCTGGGGGATGCAGAAGATGAATTGTCTGTCTGCAGCTCCTCAGAAACACAAATCAGGCTTCACTTCTACACTCTGTTATATGACAAGGTGTTTGCACTTATTCCAGAGCTCCTACACATCAGTTTAGCACAGTGCTACTCTGTTTTAACAGAACTTAGGAGTTTCACAATTGATTCCAAAAGGAAACCTCTCCAAACAAACTCAACCAGCCAACGATCTGCTGCTACAAACCCCAAAAGGACAGCCGAACCAAGCAGCAACAGCAGAGGTTCAATTCACACCCAGGCACAACAGGGAACGAAACTCATCCCCCTCCCAGTGCCCACCCTGGAGGGGGAGAAGGAAAGAAATCTGGGAAACATCACGATGGTTCTTCTTCCCTGAGCTATCAAACACTAGCAAAGGCTGTGAGCTGGCGGCCAGCACTGCAGGCTGCTTTATGAACGATCCGGGCAGCGGCAGCAGCAGCGGGAGGTTTGGGGCGCAGCGCCGGTCCCTGCAGCCGGCGCTCGGAGCATCCCCCGTCCTCACCCGGGGTACTCGGGGGTTTCACCCGCGCACACACCGGGACAGGCTCCAGCCGTGCCCGGGCCACACGCACAGAGCCCCGGCACCGGGACAGGACGGGGCCGCTCCCCGGGAGCCGCCCGAGCATCGCCCCCCCACCGCCCAGCCCCGCCGCGGGGCCGTGGCCGGTGCGGAGGGACACCGGCGAGCACCGCCCGGCCCGGCGCAGCCGCTGCCCCGGCTCCGGTACCGTTTGCAGACGGACGCGTCCTCGCAGGTTCCCCGCACCGCCTCGTCCGCCTCGTCGGGGCCGGCAGCGGCCGCCATGGAGCGCGCGGGGCCCGGCCGCTGCCGCCGCCCCTGCGGCCACGCCCCCCGCCGCCTCTCATTGGGCAGCCCCCGCCGGAACTCGGCGGCCATTGGTCCTTGCGCTCATCGATATGCGCAGCGACCAATAAGAGCGCGCGGGATGCGGCGGCGGCTCGCCCAGGAAGCGGCGGCGATAGCGCAAGGCAAACCGGGAGCTGTAGTCCGGGAGCCGCTCGGTGCTAACCGCGCGGGATGCGGGGCTGGGGGCGTCCGGGGAGGGGCGGCCTCGTCCGGGAGCTCGGTCCGACATAGAGCAGCAGCCCCGGTGCCACCGAGCGAGCGGCGCAGGGAGAGCCGCGGCGCTGGGCAGGAGCGGCGTGCGGGCTGCGGGCGGGACATCCGGGCCGGGGCTCCGATCACGTGCGGTGCGCTGGGCGGGCGGCGGCGGGGGCGGCGGGGGC